>CAKNYM010044054.1:53004-83132 GCA_932195095.1 Andricus curvator
TCCGAATGCAATACTGATCATTATCTTTTAATCTCTAAAATAAACTTAGGCCGGGGATGGAAAAGAAAGAGAACAGAAAAAACGAAACAAACTCGAATAAAGATTGAAAATTTACAGAAACCGGAAGTGCGAATAGAGTTTCAAAATAAGTTAAGCGAACGCATAGATAGGGCAACTTGGGAAGCGCTTACGAGCATTAAAGATATAGAGGGCGCGTGGGCTTTATTACGGGATATCATTGTTAAAACTGCACTTGAAGTGTGTGGTACGGCAGTGGTAGGAAGAAAGTCTGGTGATGCATGGTGGAATGATGAAATTCAAGCAGCCCAGCGAGAAAAGAAAAAAGCGCACAAGAGAACATTAAACATGACAGGTCTTAGCGATGAGGAGAGAAATAGACTCAAAAATGATTACAAAGACAAAAAGAGGAAAATGAAACGACTAGTCAAGGAGAGTAAAGAAAAAATCAGAACAGAAGAAGAGAACAAAATACAAAACGGCTTTGGAGGAATAATGAAACTACTATATAAACAGTTGAAGGAAAGTAAAAGTACAGAGTTTGCTAGCATGAGAAACAGCAAAGGTGAAATGCTATATGATATAGACGGGATAGTAGACGCTTTAAAAGACTCTTTTAAAGAACTATTAGGAGGTGAAGATATAGGACAACAAAACTGCGACATAGAACATAATGCATTAGAAAACCCAATTGAAAAAGTCTGTGTCATTGAGGTCCGAGACATAATTAAGAACTTAAAAAACGGTAAGGCTGCTGGCATAGACAGTATTAGTGCTGAAATGCTCAAATACGGTGGCGAGTACATACCTCACAGGTTGTGCGAATTAATAAATTTATGTATCGAGACGGGGAAAGTCCCAGACGATTGGAAAAAAGCGATTATCGTACCAATATACAAAAGAAAGGGAGATAAAAACAACTGCAGTAATTACAGAGGTATCAGCCTACTAAGTACCGTAAGTAAAATATACTCAAAAATACTTATTCGTAGGGTAATGGAAATCACAGAAGAAAAAATATGGGAAGTCCAAAGTGGATTTATGCCAGGAAGATCATGTACAGATCAGATATTTAGCCTAAGACAGATCACAGAAAAAAGCTTGAGAGTAGGAAAGAAAGTTTTCTGTGCATTTATTGACCTAGAAAAAGCATTTGACACGGTAAATAGAAGTAAACTTTGGGAAGTTCTTAAAGAATACGGAGTAAATGGAGGGCTCCTGCAAGCAATAAAAACAATATATACAGGTAGTAAAGCGAGCGTAAGGGTAAACGGGAAACTGAGTGACTGGTTCGATATTACGCAAGGCGTGAAACAAGGATGCGTTATGTCCTCGTGGCTATTTATCATATTCATGGATAAGTGTCTAAGAACTGCACTCTTCGACGAAGAAGGTGTAGATCTCCAAACAGTTAAGGTACGTGGGTTAGCTTTCGCAGATGACAAGATTGTTATGGCAGAATCAGTCGAGGACTTGCAAAGAATGTTGAATAAACTTCATACAAGCATGAAGGACATGGGACTCAAAATTAACGTAAATAAAACAAAAATCATGGTGTTTGAGGGAAAGAGTGAGAAAACAATGTGCAACATTGTCCTAAATGATGAGAGATTAGAACAAGTTGACAAGTACGTATATCTAGGTAGTCTATTCACTAGCGACGGAAAAATAGATGGGGAGTTAGATAGGCGCATAAATAAGGGTAAACAGGTTATCGGTAGAGCAGGGTCCATCCTAACAAATAAAAACATATCAAAAAAAGCTAAAATGGCCATACACAATTCTATATTCGTACCGACTGTACTATACGGTAGCGAGACATGGACCTGTCAAGAAAAGGACAGGAGTAAAATTAACGCGATCGGCATGAAACCTCTGCGCATAATATGCGGGAAAACACTAATGGACAAAGTCCGAAACGAGACAATCCTCAAAGAATGTGGTGCAAAAGAGACAATAGTTGACACATGGGAAAGAAATCAGTTAAGATGGTTCGGACATCTTGAAAGAATGAAAGATGAACGACTGACCAAACAAGTGTATAAAGGTAAAGTAAATGGCAGAATGCCCAGAGGTAGACCGCCAAAAGAATGGTTAGAATCTGTAAATGAGACATTAATCCGTAGAGACATAAGAAGCCATAGGAACACAAGAGCTTGCATGAAAAAATGCATGGACGTGAAGGAAGCTAGAGTAGTATGCCAGGACAGAAAAGTGTGGCGACAAATAGTTTGTAAACAGAGTGACAGTAGAATGAATGACGCCTGAAACAAAGATCTTGGATACTAATGGGCCCAAGTGGAGAACCATACATAACAATTCTGTGAGGCTCTTCACTTGGGGTGATCGCTAGAGAGATTGATCAGCAACCTGGGTCGGAGCAGTGTTGCGGAGTAAACGTGTCATTTAAATAAATAACACGAGAATTCCAGATCAATCTAAAATATATATACCTAACACTTATATACCTATCCACCTCATACCTATATTCCTACCTACCTTATACCTATATACCCATATACACACTACTATTCCCCAACCGAGCAAGTCACGCCTACCCCGAAAGGGAAATGGCTTAATGGTATAATAATAATGCGATGCCGAAGAATTTCAACAGATTTTTAGCGATTCAACAATTGTTATGGGAATTCAAGGAATTTTGAGGGATTTTAAAGAATTAATCAAATTTCAGAAGGTCACGGGATTTTAATTCAAGAGATATCGAAGTATATTGTGTGTGTTTTGAAATCTTTCTTCAAGGCGTCTTTTCCTTTATCAAAACATTTAAATATATCATGGTCAGAGCGTAGTATGACTTTAAAACCTAGTTTTTCAAGACTTGTTTTTAGATTATTACTGTACATTGCAGTGTACGGTAAGACTAAAAATGTCCTTAAAAATGTATTATCATTAATGCCATTATTATTGACATTTTTGATTCTATTGACACTATTATTATTTTGATATTCAATGTTCTCTAATCTTCTGTTCATGAACTTAACCGAGAAACTTTCTGGGTAGTCATTCTCAATTAAGATCTTCTTGACCAAATCAAGATTTTTATTTTCAAAAGTGTGGTCAGGAAGTCTAACTGCTCTATCGACCCAGGAATTAACTACACTGATTTGATGTTTTAAAGGTGTAAATGAGATAAAATGTAAGTATCTTCCTAACCAAGATGGCTTCCTATATCTGTCGATGTACAATTCGCAATTCTCTCTTTTTACTAAAAAGTCTATAAAGCTTACACTCTTGTCATTTTCTCTCTCTATGATGAACATAAGCCTTGTGTCAATTTTTTTAGACCTGTCTAAAAGATCTTCCATGTTGCTTGTTAACCCATTTCGACAAAATGGCTTTCAACCAAATCTATTTCAATTTTTAATAACATCTTCAACCTAATGGTTGAATTTTCAACCGAAAAGGTGAGTTAGTCAACAGGAAGATTAATTTTCTACCACAAAATACAAAGTTTCAACAAAATACAGAAATTTTTAATCCAGCGATTTTAAGCGAAAATCTTGAAAATTCAATCAAATAGTTATATTGGGAGAAAATTCTGATACCAAATTTACAGGATGATTCGAGCAAGAGCTGATTTAAATACCCTGTAAATTCTAGATTTTTTCGTTTTTCTCTCTATGATGTATTCATTTGGAAAAATATGGAAGACCTCTAAAGTGTGAAGTTGTAAAGTGAAATTTGTCATATTACATGATCAATATGTAAAGTGGAGCTCAAATTTGTTATAGCACCAGCAACAATTAACCGTTTGTGCTAAATTTTATCACGAACATAAAATGTCATAAGGAAATCCCCGAGATATTCTAATTATATAATTTTTTATAATCTTGGAAATTCATATGTACCTTTTGCAAATACTTTATCCTCACCGCGCTTTGAATGAACAAACTCATAATTATTTCACAAAAACATTTTTAAGGAGCTACAAAGAATCAAAGATAGTATGATAGTATGTATAACTTTTCAGTATCGTCTTTTTCAAGACTTGTGATTTGTTGTTGACCATCTAAGTCGTCTTAGTATATTTGTAAAATTGTTTTAAGTATCACAATTTTGAGATAAGTATTTGTTTGTTGATAAGATCGTCTAGGTGAATGTATTTACTATGCTCCCCTATATGTATATGTGTGGATTTATGTAGAACGTATAATGTGCAATAAGACGATGTTTGTGAACATAGCCTCATATCAAATATTTTCTCTTTCCAATAAAACTGAAGCAAAATTTGGCAACATTAGATAAGTAGATAAGTAGATAAGTCTATCTCACCTAAGTCTATATCACGCCTACCCAGAAAGGAAAATGGCTTAATGGTATAATGTAGAGTTAAAAGTAGATCCTATTGAATATGAAGCATTCAAAGCGTTCCACAATTAAAACGTTTCTTAAACATGAATTTCCAAAATTGGACATTTTCTTAACCTTTGTTAAAACCTTTTAACACATCACCAATTATTCAATATAAATAATTCAAAAAAGTGCTTCTTTCAGGATTAAAAAAGGTTTTAATTGTGTCGTTTTAGTGTGAATAAATGAAAATTAAAACGTTTAAAATGGCACAATTTTCAATTAGGAACAATTTCAAATAGTTTTTTGAGCCGCATCCTCACTACACTTGAATCTTAAAATTAAGAGCAAGTGCGATATCAATATCAACTATTTTGAAACAAAATAATAAACAAGCATTAGATTCTGAACTTCTGAAAATCTGATTAACAAAAAAATTCGCAGGCATGCGATTAAATGGAGAAAAAAATTAAAATTGGAAATTGAAATGATGGTTTACGTAATTACTATTATTATTTTTTTAAATATTGCTCTATTTTAAAACACAAAGAGGATTCATGTGGAATAAAAATATAATGAAGAGGCATTAAATAAGGAAATAACCTATTTGTTTATATCAAACGTAAACTATATATTTCGTCAACAAAATAATTCAAAATATGTGAAAATCTCACCAAAAACGTTTAAGATTCAAAAAAATCCGTCAAGTAAAAAGTTATTAGTATAATTAACATACCTTTTGGAATCAAACTTTGACAAGAAGTTCTAAAAGATATCTAAATTTTAAAATGTATTAAAATAAAAAAAAATTGAAACTTGACGCAATTTTTTGCATCGTAGATGTTTTTGGTGAGATTTTACTTGTTTTTAAATAAAAATTTTAGTTAAATCAAACACTCGTTTCAAAGCAATAAGAATATTTAATATTCACGACAATATAAAATACATATAATTAGTTTTGATATTTATATTATAATTCAAAATATAATTATCATGTCAATTACTTATTATAACACGTTTTAACACAACTAATCATTAATTAAATAATTCAACTATTTAATAATAAACACACTGACTATTACAGGTTGAATGAAATGCTAAACAATCAAATTTAGGATATAAAAAATTTAATATCTATAGATATAATTGATAAATAAAAATTTTCTGATGAAAGTCACTGGAGCTTCATCTAGTCTAAAAAAAATACCATAAAAAGTGATATATCTCTGGAAACAGTTATTGAGTCGAACTTTCATAGAAAGTGAAATATATCTAAAAATAATTAATAAATAAAAATTTTTCAATTTCCTTGGAGCTTCGTCTTTGCATAATAATTCTTTACTACTGAAAGACTTTTAGAGCTCCACAAAGGTACAATTTGAAAAAATTCCCAAGTTAAAAGTTACAAAATTATGTTAGTTTTAAAATTGAACTTTAAACCAAATAGTTAAATTTCTGAACAAAAAAAAGACCAATTTTTTCAAAGACAGTGGAATTTTCAACCCAAAAGTTTCTTTCAAACCAAGAAAGAAGAATTTTCTACCCAAAAGGACGAATTTCTAACCAAACAGTTGAATCTTCGACCCAAAAATATGCATTTTCAACAAAAAAGTTAATTTTCAACCAAATAGTTTAATTTTTAAGTCAAAAGGACTTTTTTCTGCAAACAAGATAAATTTTAAATCCGAAAAGATCAATTTCAAACAAAACAGTTGAATCTTCAACCAAACAGATGAATTTTTAACTATGAAAGATCACGTTTTAAACATAAAAGATGATTTTTCTACCAAAACACGGAATATTAATCAGTTAGAGTACACGAAAAAAAAAACGAATTTTGAAATAGTTGAATTATCAACTGAAGCTATGAATTTTCAAAAAACAAGATTAATTTTTTTAACCCAAAAGACGAATTTTCACCAAAGTGCATGAATTTTCACCAAAACAGTTGAATTGTCAACCGACAATGATGAATTTTGAACCCAGAAGATTACTTTTTTACCAACAAACAAATTTTTCACTAGTTTCATTCGGCTAACAAATATGAATTTTCAACAAAATACATAAATTTCCAAGGAATCTGTTGAATTTTGAACAAAAAAAGTGAATTATCTACAAAGTAGTTTTTTTTACTCGAAAATATAATTTTTCAACCAAAAATTTAATTCTTGACAAAACAGTTGAATTTTCTTCAAAACAGTTGAATTTGTGAAAATAGCTGTAACAACAACCAAAAATATGAATTATCGAGAAAAAAAAGTTAATTTTCAGCCAAATTGTTGAACTTTAAAGCCTAAAGATGAAATTTTCTACAAATCAGTTCACTTTTCAATGCGAAGAAATGAATTTCAAATGGTTTCAAAAGGATATCTTCAGCCAAAAAAATTACTTGTTATTAACTATTCTTAAAATGGATTTCATTCACATTCGAAGAAATATTCAAGGAATCATTTTCACCCCATTAAGTTTGAATGTTATGCCCCAATCGCTTTGTATTGTAAAGTTTCCAGTAATTATTATTAGTCAAAACTTTTACTTTCCCTGTAAATCATCAAACGTCAATATTTTTTGACATCAATGATACTGCAAGTGAATGTTAAGAATAATATCTTTTTTATTGAGTTACTTTTAACTGTTCAGACACTTTATATTTGTTCAAAGCTTTTTATTACTAAATGAATGTCAGGACAGATATTTGTTGTTGAAGAAATTCTGTAACTGTTTAGGCAATTTCCGTTTCTTTAAATTTTTTCCATTTCAACCACTGGAAAATTAGAACTTCCTTCAAGTAATTACATACGTAATGGTTGTTAGGAATAATTTTTTTCTTGAAGACATTAGTAAATTGTTTACCAAACTATTATTAGCTTTTTTTTCTTTTGTGCTATGTCGGTCATCATAAAAATATTGTTTCTTTCAGAAGTTGTTCCTCAATTGTTCAAGCAACTATTCTTTGCTTGAACAATTTGTTTGAGTATATTGTCAATAGTTCCATTTTCTTCTGGCATTAATGAGGAAGTTAATTTGTGTATTCATAATATAATGAAGAAAACTGTTCAAGCGAATGATAATTATTTGATCAATTGAGGTATAACTTCTTTGTAATGAGCGACATGATATACAGAGATTAGAAAAACTAGAATTTTCTTCACCTTTCAAAAAAAGTCAGAAATTAATGATTATTAATTGTTTGAACATTTGATAATGTCTCAAACCAAAAATATTACTCGTATCGTTCATTAAGTGTGTAATTAGTTCAAGAAAACACTGCATTTTCAAGATTTGGTGGGAAAAAAATGGAAATTGAAACAATCGGAAAACATTTTCAATCAAAAATATTATCCTAAAATTCGTTAAGTGTGTGCACATTTGCAGAAAATACGTACTTTTCATGATATGGAATGAAAACAAAAAATTTTAAATGCAAATTGTTTAATCAATTGAAAAATGCCTTAAACAAAGAATATCATTCGCGACATTTAATTCTCCTGTCATTAATTTCATAAAATACTTATCATGACAATTTAAAATTATTTCAAAAATGCTTGCAAAATTATCACTTATAGAATACAAACAATGCATGTTGCGATAATCCCGAAAAATCCCGTCTTTGTAATAAATTTTACATGAAACCACTATTTTGCATCGGGGCATTTTTCCAAGCTTTTTTCGAGCACAATAGTAGTAACTGAAAACTAAAATTCAATTTCCAAAAGTTCAATAAGAAATTGTGGTATCCCCCTTTTTGGAAACACTGAGTTTTTCGCGTTTAAAATCCAATGTTAATTTAAAAAGCCCAGGGGCACGTCTTAATATTGACGAATTTAAAACAAAAGTGCAATTCCTTTTTTCAGAAACCTCTCAAAAGAGGAAAAAAATCTTAGTGCGTTTTTGAACAACCTTAGTACTCATAGTTGGGTGTCCGTCTGTCCATCCCACAGTGGAGTGAGAAAAGTTCTTCTTGCTATTTTGATACGATTAATGCATTTTAAAAAAAATTGAAGTTACCCCAATTTTAAAGAGATTTGTACCAGCCGTTTTTGGAACTACATACATTTATGTGAATCATCTTAAAATCAATAAAGAAACTTCTTAAAAATTATGTGCAGCTGGTAGCAATATTTCAAAAAAAAATTATTTCTATATATTAACAAATTACAGAGTGAAAGTGCAACTTAATATTTAACAATATTTGTAGACTTTATTTTTCAATTATTTGTTCGGGATACATGTAAAAACGATTTTTAGTCACTATTTTTTTCTCAATCAAAAGTAATTGGTAATGTTATGAAAAAATTAAATAAACAATTGTATATCTTAGCCATTTCGCGATCTAAAGATTTCGTTCAGTTAACAAAGTTCAGGAAAACTCTGTCGGAAATAAATAATATTTACAATTTTTTGATACCTGATAACAAATGTTGATTGTTTAAATAAATTCAATGATAACGATAAATTTTCGTCAATTTTGTCCTGGTAGATTTCGTTTGTTCAATGAAATAAAAAAAAAATTTTAATAGTAAAAAAAAACAATTGTGGCTCATAGATAAAATAACATAAGAACATTATTTTGAGTTCATTCCTGTAAAAACAATATCTGCTCGTTGAAAATTGATAAAAATCTATACTCATTTATAAAATTGATTCAATTAAATAAAAAATGAGGTCACCTGACAAACTCTCCTCATAAATAGTGTCATTTCTGAGTCACTGGCAGTCGATTTCGTAAAAAAAACGACATTTGTTTGTTGGAAAGTAGGCAAATTGTAAAGTTAATTATAAGATTGTTTTTCAAATAAAACTTTATTGTATTTCAATAAAGTATCATGATGAATTTTCCGCGCTATTTAAAGTTAATTCCATTAAAAAGACGAAAACTTCTGCTTGAAAATAGACGACAATCTGTATTTGCTTATAAAATTTATTTTAACAATTAACAATTGTTATGGAGTATACAAAATCACACATATTATTCATTTACAACAAGTTTTTTATGAATTTTGGCAAAGAAATGAAGTCTTCATAGCGAGAAATGGCTAAAATATGCATGCTGCATGCCGTATGTTATTTCCAAGGAGTGTTTTCACTGATTGTATGATGTCTTGCATAAATGGGAAGAGTTAAAAAAGTACAATTGTTTCTTCAACAAATAAAGGGTCAACTTTTTAATTAATTAAAAAAAACAGTTTAAAAATCGGCTCGCATAAATCTCTTTTGAATAGTCACCTTTCAGATTTCACAAAAATGCTTCAAGCAGATCAAAATTATAAGCTCTAGACTAATTTGTACAGCAAAACATTTTCTGCCCCACTCTGGATCCATCCTACTTTTTCCCAGGAGAAAAGTAGTGGGGAATTGAAGAGGAGGGTCAGTGAAGGGAATTAAGGGGAAGTTAGCGGTGGAGGAGTAGGTAGTGGAGGAAGTAGGCGTAGGAAAGTAGAGGGAAGTGTAGTAGAGGATAGTGAGTTGGGAAGTAGGAGAGGAGGTGTAGGGGTGGTGTGAAGAAGTACGTGGGTAGTGGAAGAAGTGGTGAAGAAGAGAAGTTTGGTTCGATAGTGGCAAAGTGAGCGGTGTAGGAGAAATAGGAGGAAGTAGAAAAGGGGAAGTGGAGTGGAGATGAGTAGGAAAGTAGGGGGAGGTGTAGTAGAGGATGAGTTGGGAAGTAGAAGAGAAGGTGTATGGGTAAGGTGAAGAAATAGGGTGGTAGTGGAAATAGAGGTCAAAAATACATGTAGATATTTTGGTGCGGAATTGAGAGCAGAGGAAAAGTAGGTGATGGGAAGGAGAAGTTATGAAAGTTAGGATATCTAGATACGTACAGAAAATTGGCATCCATGAAAATATTTAAATTACGAAAATGAGAATTTGTTAAAAAAAAATGTTCATGCACAGCTGGTCAAAAGTTTTCGACCAGCTCCTCTTTGATGACTGATTAAGTTCTCTTAATTTTAATTATCTCAGAGATAAAAATTTTTCTCTTTGAAGGGTTGAATGCTCTCAAAATTCTGTATGAAATGAGCCCAGGATGAAGCCAATTCGTCTATTTTTTAAGTGGATATTGCAAAAAAAGTGTGAATTTCAATGTTTTATTAAATTTTCGATAACTTCCGTAATAATAAAAAATTTCAATATTCTTGGGGTCCTTTTAAAGCTATTTTTCTACAGTATCTCAGAAGCTTAATCATCAAAAAGGAGGTAGTCGAAAATTTTTGAATGGCAGTGTACTTCCTCTAAAATCAATAGATTTCGAGAAAATGGGGAATCCCAGTTTTTTAAGTTTCACTTTGACTCTCCTTTTCAAACTGAGCACATTTGAGCACACTTTTAAAACTCACATATTTCATTTATTATATTGTAAATAAAAGATTTAGAAAAGGTATTGTGCAATTGTTCGTGGCTTTTATTTTGAACGAAACGATCATTTCAGATGAAACTTGTGTGGACAGTTTGTAATTTTTGTTTCTTTGAATTCTAGCCGATTTACTTTTTAAATCTAGTACTTTCAACATATCACAATTTTAAATGTTTCATTTTGAAATAGTGTCTAAATCGGAAGTTTCGACAATGAGAAGGCAGAATTAGAAAGGAATGTACAATTTAAACTGGATACTTTCAAGTAAACATGTTTGAAACAATATGTAATGTTTATTATAAATAATAATTATGATATCATGTTCAACTTACCCTTGAAGTAAATAAAACCGAAGAACGTGAGAAGTAAATGAGAAAGCTGATTTTCGAAAAACTCCGTAAGAAGTCAAACGATGAGTAGCTGATATATATACTACCTTTTATCATCTATGCCATGACACACTTTATTTCTTCTTAAAAATAGATAGAGTTGGAGGAGGAAGATTATTGATGGCATCTCAAAATTTTCCTTATTTCCTACACTTATTTCCCATTGAACCTTCAGAATAATTAAACATTACAAGATGTGTAAAAACACAGCCGGACTTCACTTTCCATATATTTTTCTGTCGCATGTACAAATGTGCAAACAAAGATAAAAAAATGTGTATGCCTTGAAAAAAGTTCGTGGCTTTTCAGTGGCTGGAATTGTTATTCTATCAAATGATCTGAAGAAGAAATAAAAAAATTAGAAAATTAGAAAATTGCAGCAGTTTCCCTGAGAAATGTCAAATTTCAAAATTTCTTAATTATTACAATATCAAGGGATTTTACAGGATCTTAAGGAATTTCAAGGAGTTGGATCAGATTTTACGGGACTTCGAGGGATACCGAAGGATTACGACTGATTTTCAGCAGTATACCATTGGATTTGAAGAGATTTTATGAAATTTCAAAATATTTTAGAAGAAGTCACGGGATTTTAATTCAAGAGATATCAAAGTGTTTTTATGAATTTTCG
Source organism: Andricus curvator (assembly GCA_932195095.1). Lineage (NCBI taxonomy): Eukaryota > Metazoa > Arthropoda > Insecta > Hymenoptera > Cynipidae > Andricus > Andricus curvator. The sequence continues at coordinate 64,706 of CAKNYM010044054.1, forward strand.
AGAATTTTTTACTGATTACTAGTGGAAATTTACTAGCGCAATTTGAGTAATGGTAAGTCACTAAAAATAAGTAAAAATTACTGATTCAAATAGCAGAAATATCTAATAATTTAATGGTGGGGAACTCTAAAAAATTATCATGAACATGTTTACTAATATATTTATGCAGATAATAATGCATCAGAACAAAAGAAGCGAAAAGTTAATTTTTAGTTATAAAAATTTTATAATTATGAAGTACAGTGCAGCGTCTTCGACTAATTTCTTCCAAAAATTGGATAATTTTGTCAATTCATAATAAAATACTTACTAAGTGGAGGATACACACATTTTTTAACGATCCCAATAGAAAAATGAAATACTCGAATATTTTCTTTTTCTGGAATTTTACATGACCGAAAATGTTATTTTTCGGCATTTTCTAGTCGTTCCAATAAAATTTTCGACAGAAAATTACAGAGTTATAAAATATCCGATACTGCAAAGTTCTCGTGATACTAGAAAATTCTCGAAATTTAATAATTAAAAAACTTGTTCATTAATAAACCATACTTATTGATTAAAAGTACAATGATAAAATATTTGTATGAAAATCTTTTTTTTTATGTTTAATGTATTTTTCTAAATGTATTGTTTGAATTTGAAATAACAATGATTTGGAAAAAATATTTCCAAATGCAAAAACAATACAAGAACAAGATTTTTATCACAAAAGCGATAATTGAAAAAAACCTACTATGTACATTTTTAAACAATAAAATTGCATTTAAAAGTTTTTTCAATTTTTGTTATTATTTTTAATTTGAACAATAATTTAAAAAAATGGGTTGACCATTACAATAAAAAGGTTTGGATCTAAATATTTCATTATTTAATTTCTAATAAATGAATAATATTTATTAAAGAACAATTTTTTTCATTTTTTAAATTCCAGAATTTTTTAGAGTTGGAAATTTTTTAGTATCGGAAATTTGACAGTTTCGGGTATTCTATAATTCGGCAATTTCCTGTCGCCAATTTTATTATTCGGAAATTTGCAAATTCGTTAATATTATAAACGGGCGAAAATTTCAGAATTCGGTAATATTATAAACTGTTCGGTAATTTTATTATTTGGGAATTTTACAATTCGAAATTTTTACATTTCGGAAAATTAATAATTTTGGGAATTTTTCTATTTCAAATATTTACTTTTTAGAGAATTTTAAAATGTCGGAAATTTTATTCATTATTATCGGTATTATGGAATATAAACACTTAAAAGAATTGTTTTCAAATGAAATATTGATTGATTCATTCTTCAATTCGTAGCTTTGAAGATGATCACGTGGATTTATATATTTTTTCAATGAATCTGAATCTTTGAACTGTACAATTGATAAAATTTTGAAAAATGTTATTTTGCAGTATAAATGCATTCAATAAAAATGTTGTTAATTGAAAATTGTTAATAGCTTTAATTTTATACGTTTAAATTATTAGGAGGTTGAATGAAAAAATTAAATTTTAATTCTAAAAGTTTATAAGTTTTTAAATTTTATTGACTATACAAAAGAGACTCAAGGAATCAGTATTATCAGTTTGTTTTTCAACTTACATAAATACAATTTCCCTAAGATTCATGAAAAAATTCAAAAAGATTTTTGAAGATTTAAATTGTTTTGAAAAACAATCTAGACATTTTTCAAGAATTTTTTTTTATTACAGGATTTCACAAAATATTGGGAAAAACTCGGATCCGTTTAAAAGATGTATTCAGGACTTGTAGAAGTTAGGAAGAAAAAAAATATTTAACAAATTTTCAGAAACCTTTCCAAGTTTTGAAATATGTTTAATCTCTTGAAAACTTCAAGAATTGCTAATTGTATTTTCAACTGACTTAAATTTTTCTTCAAATTTTCCAAAAATTTCCAAAACAAAAAATTGTCGTAAAATCTTCCCGATTTTTACATTCTCATCTTTCATGTTTTATGTTTTTCAAGTTAAAAACAGAAGAAAATTAAACTTTTAAGCCAAACAACGCACGATTTGAATTTGTTTGAAAAATCGAAAATTCACATTTTTTGGCGAACAGTTCTGTTTTTAACCACAAAAAAAACTGAATTGAGTTAAATTGAATATTTAACAAAAAAGATAATATTTGAAGCAAAAGGATAAATTAAGAAAAAAATTCATCAAAGTAGTAAAAATTTTAATTAAAGAAATGAATTTTCGTCCATAAAGATGAATATTAAAAGTTAAAAACTCTACTGAAGATTCCTCAATTAAGTTGAAAATTCATTTTTTAGTTAAAAATGAAACTGTTTGTTAGAGAATTAATATACTTTGCTAAAAAACTTGTTTTTTAGTGAAAAATTAGTAATTTTTTTTAGTTGGAAATTCTACTGTTTGGTAAAAATTAATTTTCTTAGTTGAAGATTCATCATGTTAGTTAGAAATTCGTTTTTAACTGCAAATTTAAGTATTTCATTTTTGGCTGAAAACTGATCTTTTTTGGTTAAAGTAAAAAAATGTTTTTGCACATTTTCGAAAAATTCTGAATAATGCAAAAAATGCTAATAAATATTATTATAATGTAATTATATTAATTATTAGAATACTAATAATCACACTTATGGAATAATTTAAAGTGCTAAGAAAGAACGGAAAGATGAAAGTAGGCCATAAAAAATAAGGTCACATTCGTTTTCTGAGAATATGATGTTGTTTTCAAAAATGTGGTGTTTATCACGAAAATTTGTTATCGCCGAAAGTGAATTACCTTGCATCAAGGAAATACGGAAGAAATGGTTTCCGTTTGAATATTTTCGTTCATGAAATAAATGAATAATCAAATATAAAATAATACATCACATAAAAAATATTTTTATGAAATAAACGTAGCATTTAATATTTATTATTTTCTGTTTTATCATATAACAGTTCTTTGATTTTTCATATTCGAGAATTGTATAATTCGAAAATTTTCCTGTGTCCGCAATTTTATTTACGGAATGATTATATTTCGAATATTTTCTTTTTCGGGAGTTTTATTGATTTTACGAATTAATTATTAATTTTATGGGATGACTAAAAAATCCAGAAAACTAAAATTCTGGGACTGTAAAATTCCCAAAAAAGAAAATATTTGAACCGAAAAATTTTGGAAAAAATAAAATTGCTAAAATATAAAAATTCCAAATTAGCTAATTCCCGAAGACTGAAATTCGCGACCGAAAAATTGCAAAATTATATAATATCTAAATATATTTTTATGAATTATCTTTCAAATTTAAAGTAACAATAATTCTTTTTTAATTTCTCAATTTAAGCTTTTTTTTAAACGTGCACAGTAGCTTTATTTAAAGTATTGCTCGTGTGACAAAAATATTGTTATTGTCTTGTTCTTCGGCATTGAGAAATATTATTCAAATTGTTGTTATTTCGAATTTAGACGCTAATTTCAAAAAACACATTCAACAACCAAAAATTTGCATTGCAATAAAAAACAATTTATTTGAACCAAAGATTTTTAATTCAATGAAATGTTTTTGCATTTGAACAAATACATTTCAAAGTACCTCAAAGTAGCCTCACTTTATTCACATTGAAAACAATCCATTTCATATGTGTTGGACTCAATAGCCTTCTTGCAATGAAAAAGTTAAAACTGTAAAATAATATTCTCAAAAACTTTCATTTTTCCAGGTCATTAATTTATTCAAAAATATAACGTAAGGATAAAATTCAGAAAATTATTATGAGACACTTCAGTTTATTTAATATTGAGTTTGTTTGTTTTCAAGATTACATACATAATTCTTTTTTTAAGATTACATTTTTTTTATTTCACACAATGTTGCAAAATTTTAGAAAAAATTTGGTTCAGCTGAGAACTTGTAGTAGTTTAAACTGGCCCGTATTATTCTTAAAATTGTTTCAAAATCTTCCCGATTCTTTTTTGAAAATTTTCCGAAAATTCTAAGCATTTTTTAAAGTAATTCGAATTCTTCCTAAAACTTTTGAAAAATCTTTCAGCCAGAAATAAATTGCCTCGGATATTTTTCTTGAATTCCTTCAAAATTCTTAGAAAGATTCTGCATTTATTTCAAAATCATCAACATTCTATATTTTACATTACATTTTTTAAAAATATTTTCGAATTTTAAATTATTTCAAAAATGTTCTCAAAACTTCTATATGTAATTTTGAAGTGATTAAATAATTAATCTTAAAAGTTGCTGAAAAATCTGTCACAACTAAAAAATTTACCCTAAAATCTTCCTGATTCCTTTTCAAAAATTCAACAAACTTTCTGGTTTTTCTCAAATTTTTTGGAAATATTCACTTCAAATTAACATTTTAAACAAAAAATAATTTAAAATTTCCCTAGGAATCTCCAAGAAAATTGTTATGCTCTTGAAATCTTTCACAATGCATCGAAAAATACGAATTTTTAACGAAATAGGTGAATTCCCGGCCAAAAAGATTAATTTCCAATCAGTTGTCCACAAAAACGTTAAATTTTTCAAACTGAAGATATGCATTTTTAACGAATTAGTTATGTTTACAACTGAAGAGATGAATTTTGAACTAGGATGACGAATCTCCGACAAAAAATAATAATTAGTAGTAAAGTAAACTTTGGGGGATTTTAGTGAGAACTTAAATATAAGGGAACTTCAATAATACATAAAAAAAAGTAATATTTTTAAACGAGACTTTTTCGTTAAAAATTGATATACTTTGTTAAAGGACTTGTTTTTGAGTGAAAAATTATTAATTTTTTTGTTTAAAAATTCTACTGTTTGGTAAAAATTAATTTTCTTAGTGCATAGTAGTTTTTTCAATTTATTACTCTTGTAATAAAAAACTTGTTCTTGTATTGTTCTTTTGCAGTGAGAAATATATTTCCTTTTCAGTTACTGATATTTAAAGTTCAAACAAGTAAGTAAGTATACCATTAAGCCATTTCCCTTTCAGGGCAGGCGCGACACTACCCGATTCGGGTAGTGTTTCTAGGTGAATAGTTTCTTGTAGTAAATAATTACTACAAGTGTGGGCTCACCACACCCACGGTGGGCCAACAGCACGCAGTATTCTCGAATGGTCACCCATCCAAGTACTAACTGCGCCCAACGCTGCTTAACTTCAGTGATCTGACGAGAACTGGCTTCTTCAGCGTGGTATTGCCGGTATTACCAAATTTAAAAAAAATACATTTAATATAATTTTTTGGAATTTTAAAAATGCTGTTGCCTTCTCTTAAATCATTTTTGACTAATGTTAAATTATTTTTAAATTATCTTAGATTCGTACTAATGTCATCATTTTTTTCAATTTTTTTGATTCCTTCAATTCACTCCAAAGTTGATGAATTGAATGAATTTTGATAATATTTTTTTATTCTTTGCATTCCAGAGAACTAATTGTGATGAAATTTTAAATTTTCATATTCTAAGTCTGATAATATTTTCAAAGATTTTTTTATTCATAAAATTGAGAGCCCATTTATCAATAAATAAGAAATACTTTTCGTGAGAAAAATAATTTTTTAGCCTTTGATTCGTTTTTTTCAATAACAACTATATGAACTATATGAAAGTCACCTCTAAAAACATGATGTTTCAAAAGATTTTTTTTTAATTCTAAGCATCCGATGAAATAGTTCAAATTTTTCCTGAAAATTTTGAGAAACTCTTCAGCATGAACAAAATTTGCCTCAAAGTCTTCTAGATATTTTTTGAAGAATTGAAATAATGTTTAGAAATCTTTTCAAATATTTTCATAAAATGAGAGAGTGACGAGGCGAAGGGAAACCCTCGTAAGACCACCACGACATCGCAGGGAAAGAGCCCGTCAGCAGCACCGTCATCGAGCGACAACCAGGCGGCAGCTAACCACACACGCGCCCGCCACCACAATGTCACAACTGCCCGGCACGTCATTTTCACAAGGGCCGTGCCGTAGTGAATGAGAGACAGAATGCCGCGGTTTGGGAAACTGGCGGGACCGGGCGGTAGAGGCCGGCGCGCCTGCCCCGCCTGCAGCCAGTGCACCCCCATCCTAAGCGCCGTTTCGGCCGACCTCAGCAGCCTCCCTCGAGTCCGAGTTCTGTTATGTCAACGGGAGGTGATAGCTGAAATTGACACCCTGGCATCGGAGAATTTTGTCAACCGATCCGTACTGACGGAAAATGAACTGCAAAATATGGAAACTAGTCCCCCTTACGCCCTTCCAGCCGCGGAAGGAGAAACCATTGTGCTAAACGTTGAGCCACAATGTCATTCACGACTATGTAGCTGACTGCATTTCTTTCGGCACCACCGGTCGACAGAGGGTGTATGTCAGCCCCCTCACATACTTGCAGGAGTTTGCCCCCCCCCCCCCACCATCACGGAGGAAATCTCGGTACAGAATGATTTCCCTCCAGTCTACCAGGACGAATTCGCCAACTTCCAGCACACCATCCAGTTAAAGGATGGCTTTCCCTTCCGCGAAGCACCTCGCCGAAACTCAGACGATAAACGTCAGGACATCGACGTCCAGATCCGCGGGATGCTTCTTGATGGCATCATAGAGCCAACCACATTCCTTTCAGTTCGGGAATCGTAATCGCCGCGAAGAAAGACGGCGATTACCGCTTCTGCAACGACTACCGTCGATTGAATGGAATGACGGTAAATGCACCCCAATGCCTACCGTGAATCCACGAGACTCTTCAGGATCTGGGTACGGCCAAAATTTTCTCAACTCTCGACCTAACAAGCGGGTACCGGCAAGTACCAATGTCGCAAGCTTCCCGCCAATATAATGCCTTCTCAACACCCGGAGGAGACCAGTTCCAGTTCAGGGTAATGCCATTTGATTTGAAAAACGCCCCTGGAACTTTCCAAAACCTAATGCGCGAGGTACTGGCCGAAGAATGGGGTATACACGCTATCGCCTACCTGGATGATATCGTCGTTTACTTCCGCGACTGGAAAGAGCACTTACTTCATCTGGCATAACTCTTTGAACGGCTCGCCGTTTACGGGGTTATCGTCGCTTCGGCCAAGTGTAGCGTCGGCCAAACTACCCTCCCCTACCTCCGTCACCTGAATACTAGCGAGAGAAACTCGGCAGAAACCGGGCACATCGAGGTCATACGGAACGCTACCCCGCCTCGCACCCCCAAAGAGATGCGTTTGTTTCTTGGCCTCTGTAATTGGGTGAAAGGATATATCCCAAACTCTGCAATAATATTAGCGCCTTCATCAGACATGCTTTCCACTAAAAGGCCGTATAAAATGACTTCGGAGGCCATCCCGGAGAACCGATCCCAAGCTTCGGTTTATTCTTCAAACCGACGCCAGTGCTCGCGGTATGAGAGCAATGTTGATGCAGGAAGAACCCGACGGAAAAGGCCAAATAATTTCATTTGCGAGTGCCAAATTCTCGCCCACCGAGGTCTGCTACCACTGCAATGGGCAGGAGTGTCTCGTGATTGTCTGGGCCATCAAACGCAATCGGCCGTTCCTAGAAGACCAACCCTTCGCCCTACGGCCGATAGCAAGACATTAACCTGGCTCGAGCGCCAGAATGACTCGGGAAACAAGCTCACGCGGTGGAACTTGTTTCTCAACAGGTTCCCGCGTACGATCGAGCATGTGCCGGGCAAAAACAATTAATTGTCTGACGCGCTGTCACGACACCCAAATCCCGACGTGTTGTCACCTAGAGAGCCCGACCCGGCAGCCTTGATACCCCCTACTGCCACCAGCACGGACAACTCTCAGTCCATTCCAGTTCTCAGCGCACTGGCACGGTCCCCTATCTTCAACAAAATCGTGGACGCACAGCAGGGGGATCCCACGGTAACCCGTGACGCCATCCGTTGACACACCCTGCAGGGGGCCAAGAACCACACACCTGAGAATGCAACTTTCCTCAATATGAACATATTGACAGAGAAAGGTTTCTGGCAGTTGGATAATGAGCAAAGAGGGTGGAGTTTACAAGTTCTAGCAAATCTACGAACCCGAGTAATTTTGGAGTACCACAACGCCGCACTTGCGAATGACCCGGGTACATACGATACCATTCTCTCAAAAAAGAGCTCTTTTTCTGGCCCGGGATGAACAGGGAGATACGTCGTTACGCATCTGGCTGCCTCTTATGCATTTGTTGCAAGCCGGTGCGTGGACCCTATCTTCGCCCTGAACAAGGACACAACTTTATTTTAGTTGTCACAGGCATTTTTTCCCGCTGGGTAGAGGCGTTCCCTCTGCGGTCGTCCGATGCCCCTTAAGTCATTAAGAAGCTCGAAGAGGAAGTCTTTCGCCGTTATGGTTATCCTCGGCGAATCCTTTGTGACAACGGTCCTTAATTCACCGGCCACGCCTGGGCCGAGGCCAGCCAAAGGTGGTGTTGCGAATTGTGGACTACAACTGTCAGGAGAGCGAAACCTCAAACAGGTTCCCGAAAAACTCAGCAGACGGAAGTACAGCACAACCGAGAACAGAAGGCTTGCTTGTGGCAGGCCGCGTATTAGGCCAGGTACGCTGCCGCACCCACGTTGCCACGGTACTTTCCCGGTGATTGGGTGTATGTGCCGAACTATCTGCTGTCTAACGATTATTCGGGGCCTACCAAAGTTTCATGATTTTGTGAATTGTCGTATCTTTATTAAATAACAATAAGAGTTTCAGCCCGACAAAACGTTCTAATTAACTTAGGGATGTCTCATTTGCGGGCGAAAGTAGTTAAGACAATATTTATTGAGGGATAAAAATTTTGTAAATCTAGAAACATAATTATTATTTTTAATTTTCAATTAAAGATTTGGCGAGATTTAACATTTTATATTTAAAAAGGCGCGAGGCGCCCGAAGCCGGCAGGAGTGGAAACGGCAGCAGGTCCCCACCCCTCGGTTGCGATCTCATTGCCACCGTTCGGCCAATCAGCGGGCCCGCTTCCGATCGCACCGCCACGATTTTCTTCCTTACTCATAGGATATTTGTTTTTCATCTGAGTTTGGCCGGCGTGCCAACTCTCTCCTTTCCGACGATCCTTCAATCCGAGTCAGTGAATATCATCCTTCATAAATCGTTCCTTCGCGTTTACCCACTCATTTCCCCGGTGACGCATAAGTCTATCTCCTTGTTCGTGAATTTGTGGCAAGTGATTTTCTCAGTGTTTTTGCCGACTCGGGAAAGTAATGGTGAATCCGGGAGCAATTTCATTTTATTTTTACAATTTCTCAGTCCCCTAGATACGAGGCCTCTTTCAACTGAAAGTTGGCCCTCCACCTCTTACAAGCCCTCCGGTGCGAGGGATAAGGGGCTCAATTCTGATTTCGAAAAAATCATAAGTTTTGAACGTTTCTCTACAAGCTCCTCGGATTCTCTATCAGTTCTCTTTCGCTTTCTGTCGCTCCGGTCTCAAGTGTCTTGTCACGTGAATTCGAAGTGTCGATTGTCGGTGAATAAACCCTCCAATGGCAGGGGAAGACGGGAAAGGACGTCCGAAGCCCGAATATGATCCGGTCGAACCCAAACTTTTTCTTGATGGGATAAGGCTTCTCGTTTTCGTTCATCGAGGGCGACCTGGCACGCGAAATCCATGACCGCGAAGAAGACCGACGGTGCGTTCGGTCCCACTGTCGTTAACGTTACCGCACTTTCACGTGGAACCACGGTATACATTTGTGCCTACAAATATCACGCGACAATTTTCTCACGCACCGCCTTGTCCTCTAGCGCTCTGCGTACCTCCGGAACAACGGCTACGTTCACCGCGACCAATTTTCCCTCCCGTTGCTGCTCTTCCAGAACCATCGCGGAAGCTCCTATCTCTCTCCTATCTCTGAAGCGTAATATTTCATGTCAAAGTATGAATTGATAATCAAAAATGTATTATAATTTAATTAGCAGGCTTATAAATTTATAGGAAATAAATAAAAACATCTTTCTGTTGAAAATATATAAGATTTGAAATTTGATATTGAAATTTGCAGTTTGATACTGCATTATTTTGCATTCAAAAATTTCAAAGTTAGAACCAGTGCTCCCAACGCGGGCACCTTGCACTACTGCGCATGCGATACATAAGGCACTTCATTGGCTGCCGTTCGCGCGCTTATTTGAAATGTTAAAAAATACAATTTTTTTATATATTGTTATTAATTGAAAATAATTATATTTTAACATGTTCAAGTGGTACATGAATGGTTTTTAATATATTCTAAAAAAATATCATGTCTATTTACTAAAGTCTTATTTTATTTTTTAACCTAATGCTCAGAATATATTAAAAACTATCCACGTACCACTTGAACATGTTAAAATATAATTATTTTTGATTATAAATAATAAATTAAAAAAAGTGTATTTTTTAACGTTTCAAATAAGCGCGCGAACGGCAGCCAATGAAGCGCCTTATGCATCGCATGCGCAGTAGTGCAAGGTGCCCGTTTTGGGAGCACTGGTTAGAACCTTGAATCGTTCAGTTTTTAATATTTTGAATTTTGCATGGTCTACAAACTTAAACGTGTTTCGAATTTTAATTCATGTAAAATTCTTCAAAAGTGTCTATTAATTCACAAATCTTTAATCAGACGTTTCATTTCGTATGTTTTAATGTCAAACTTATAACTGTTCAACTAATATGAAGCTTTTCACATTAAAGTGCTAAAATTTGTAATCTTTTATCAAACATTATTATTAGATTGAAGAATTTGTATTAAAAACCGTTCTATGTTTTTAAAATTATTTTTTTCGGGATTGTCTAATAATGTAGGTTTTCATTTTTATTTACCGGGAAATAAATGACCGATAAAATTTTGTGAATCGGAAAACCAAGAAATGGCAATGAATTTAATTTTTAGTATCTTTCGAATCAATTTTAAACCTGAATTGTTTCTCGAGTGTTAAAGGTTGAACAATAAGTGATTTCATTCGATGATTTTGAATCTGTTTAAAATTAAAACTTTATAAACTATTTTCAATTTTCAAATAATTTCTAATTAATAGATTCACATCAAACGCTCTTATTGAATTTCAAATCCTATTCAAATTTTTCTTGTCCAAAATATTCCATTTTTAACCGATTCAATTTGAAATTTTTTAATTAAAAAGAAGAACCATTTTTCAAATCTTTATCAATATTTATCTGTTAATTGAAAATCAGCAGTTATTATTATTATTATGAGAAGTTGTAGGCTCCGGAAGCTACGATCATGGTTCCTATAAGTAACCAATCCCGACGAAGTGGAACGTCTACGCCATCCACTCCTACTCCTTCTATCCCAAAAAGTAAGCAAGGGCAGGAAATTTACGAAAGAGACTTCGTACAACACTGTTCCTTGGAGTCCAGTCTCTAGCCAAGGATGATACTTTTTTAGAGCTACCAATCCTTGTAGAATGTTATGAGGAACAGTGTTGACGGACCAGATGAAGTGATCCAAGAAGAACGGCCTTTTGCATCCGGTTCGCGATGGAATGAGCCTGACGCTGGCAAGCCGGAATTTTGTTGAGTTGGCTAAGAAATGAAGCTTTCATACCTCCAAGACAGCCGATTATGAGAATTACAAGGTGGAGTTTGAAGCCTTGGTAGAGCCTGCTCAGCTCGAAAAGAAGTGCTTGATATTTCCCCCGTTTTTCTTCCTCCCTTGCCGTGATATTACCATCGGCTGGTGCCGAGAATTCAATCACGTAAATGATCTTGTTTTTCAGATCTTGGAGGACAATATCAGGCTTCGTAGCTCTGATACGTTGAGAGGTGGAGAATGAGAAATTCCAGTAGATCTTACACTGATCATCCTACATAACGGACTCGAGTTCCCCCTGCGCGTATGGCAAGAGAGGCAATAGATCAACACCATAGAGGTGCCTAAGATGGTAATATAACACTTTTAGAGCCGCATTGTTTCTCTCTATGTACCCGTAGCATGCATACTTTAAACATCCACTAAGAACATGTCCAAGTATTGCTGGCTGTTGCTTGCGCGCTCAGCAGTAGGTATCGCCTACAGGTACATTCATTATGCGCTCGCGGTAAACTAAGGTGTCTATAACGCCGTCTTGACAGGGAAAAAGAATCGCGTATAATGCCGAAGAATTTAACATGAAGGGGCTTGGCGGCATGTTCTCTTAGAAGAAGAGAATGTTCTGCTTCCTGTACACGACTTTTGAGCACGAAAGGTATTAGTGATGCTAGACCACGTGTAGTGTCGCTAGAATCAAATGGGAGACCAAGCTCCTCTACGGCCCTATCTGCGGCAGGGTACATAAACGCCGCAGCTTTGACGACTTCATGTTGCTGTACTAGTCGCATAAGAGAATCTGTGCTATTTAGAACTGAGCAGGCTGTAGCCAGAACCGTTCTGCGATGAAGACACTCTAAGCTCAGCAAGCCTCTACCCCCTTTATCTCGAGGGAGGTATATTCGAGGTACGGAAGATCTAGGATGATGACTTCGATGGATTGTCATCATCTTGGGTGTGCTTCGGTCAAGTTGCTTCAACTCATCGACGTTCCATTTTACTGCACCAAACGTGTAGTGCAGTATAGGAACGGCCAGCATATTGGTCGCCTGGATCTTTTTCTTCCCAGATAATTTTACTAAAGGCAAATCACTAAAAATCAATCAAAATTATTAATGCAAGTAGCAAGCATATTTACTAATTTGATGGTAGAGAAATTCAAATTATTTTCAAATAGTGAAAATGTAATTATTTATTTAGAGTTAAATACATTAATTAGAACGAGATTAGAGAATTTGAATCGGGTCAATATAAAAGTTTAAGGGAAGAACATGATTGTGAAATATTTTAAACTTTATTAAAACAATGAGAAAGTTATAATATCGTGATACTTGTAAATAGTCTACGCCACCTCCACCAACATATATGTTTACACAAATTATTCCTCCAAAATGAAAAAAAAAACAAGAATCATTTACACACTTACTTCAGGTCTGTAAAAAAAGTAAAAGCTAGCTGCCATACAAGTTATTTTTATTTTATAAAATATTTCAATTTTCTGAAAGATTTTTAGACATTAAAATAAATAGCCGAGAAGAAAAGTTCACTAATTGATTAGTAACTGCAATCACGAAAGAATTAATCAATATATTTCAGGAGCTGGACTTTCGTAAAATAAACTTGTGTTTCTTCAATTTTTCATGCTCAAATATTACTACTTTATTATACAAACACTAAGTAACGGTTGAACAATTAAATGTTTCATAAAATCTGGTTTAAAAAATGTTAAAGCAGATAAAGAATCTAGAATTATCAATACGAATACTGAATGCGCACTGATTCAAAGAAAATTTCTCTGGGTCAAAGTGGATCAAAAAGAATTTAAAGTTATTTTTCTGAGTCGGAATTACCAGACAACGCATATGATACGGAAGTTTTGGATCAGACTCGATTAATCTGTTTCTATCTTGACTCAATAAATATGGAATATTTTTTCCCGCTTCCAAGATCCGAAATTAAGAGCTGAAGGTGCATGGACTATTTCTAGAAAAATGCACATTTTTATATGCTTTTTCTTCTTTCACGCTAATTTTGTTAACTTTGAGAATAATAATTAATATACTTCAATTTTTTCTAAACGTTAAAATGTACTAAAAGTTCCTCCTTAAAAAAAAAATATTTTTTTTCTTTGACAGCTATGAATATTTTTTAACCACATTTACAAATCATACAGTTTTACGTAATGTACAAGATAAGATGTCTCACTTCTTTTATTATGCCTGTTTTTGAAGATTCTAATGTCATGCACTTGAACTCATTTTTTGATTCGAGATATCAAAATGCTCAATGAGAGTAAAAAAGATTAAAAATAATGATTCTGTTCCGAGAAAATCATGATTGAATCTCCAAATTTTCCAATTCTAAAATTTGTAGGTATCTTCAAGGTATCATCTTTTTTGGAAAAAGCGTTAATCTAAAAGTGTTATAAGATTTTGTGTGAAAATCAGTTCTTTGAAACTGGAAATTTAACTATTCCATTTTAGAATAAAAACTTATCTTTTTTAGTTTAAAATTCAACTATTGTTTTATATACTATTCATATATATTATCTTTGATTAATTGTAATAAACTTTTTTATTCTGTGACTGGATTGAATAAACTGTCGGGAATTCATTAAACCTTTATCGCTTAACTAAATAAAATATTTAATTAATTGCCGTTTGAAAATAATTTTGAAATTGGAGAAAAAAGTTAATTCTTTTATATATCATTAAATTAATATTAAAGTCATATTTCAAAATATAATGTTTATGAGGGAATTTCTCACAGCTGGTTGCTTATTTCAGGAATAAAAAAGGTTTTAATTGTGTCGTGTCCGTGTGAATAAATTAAAATTTAAACGTTAAAAATTGCACAATTTTCAATCAGGAACAATTTCAAATAGTTTTTCGAGCCGCATCCTCACTACACTTGAATCTTAAAATTAAGAGCAAGGGCGGTATCAATATTAACAATTTTAAAACGAAATAATAACCAAGTATTAAATTCTGCAATGTTAAAAATCAGATCAATAGAAAAATTCTCAGGCATGGGCTTAAATGGAGAAAAAATTAAAATCAGGAGCCATAAAATAAGCAAATAACCTATTTGTTGTATCAAACTTAAACTATACATTTCGTCAATGAAATAATTCAAAATATGTGAAAATCTCACCAAAAACATTTAATATTCAAAAAAATGCGCTCAGTAGAAAGTTATTAGTACAATCAACATACTCTTTGAAATAAAAGTTTGGCAAGAAGTTCTAAGAGATATCTAAATTTTTAAATGTATTAAAATGAAAAAAATTGAACCTTGATGTAATTTTTTGCATTCTAGATGTTTTTAGTGAAATTTCACTTCTTTTGTGATAAAAATTTTAGTTGAATCAAACACTCGTTTCAAAGTAATAAGAATATTTAATATTCAACACAATATAAAATACATATAATTAGTTCTTATATTTATATTGTAATTCTAAATATAATTTCATGTCAGTTACTTATTATTAGTGGGGGGGGGGGGCAATTACAAGTGGGATTTACCTACTTAACATTTGCTGGAAAAAAGCAAGGCATCTTGATATAAAGTCCAATAAAACGTCCTAACAAAACTAATCATTATTCAAATAATGTAACTATTTAATAATAAACAAACTGACATTTGCAGGTTGACTGAAATGCTAAAAAATCAAATTTTAGGTATAAAAAATTCAATATATATAGACATGATTAATAAATAAAAAATGTTGGACCAAAGTCACTGGAGCCTCATATAATCTACATTTGGGCATAGGAAGTGAAGTATCTCTAAAAATAATTAATAAATCAAAATTTTTTAATTCCCCTGGAGCTTCATCTTTGCATGATAATTCTTCAGTTCTGAACGAGTTTTGTGGCTCTACAAAAGTACAATTCTAAAAAAATCTTCTGGTCAGAGCGAAAAAAGACAAATTGTTTTAAAGACAGTTGAATTTGCAACCAAAAAGTTTATTTCAAACCAAGAGAGAAGAATTTTCTACATAAAAGGACGAATTTTCAACAAAACAGTTGAATTTTGGACCCAAAAATATGAATTTTCAACTAAAATTATGAATCTTCAACCCAAACAAAACGAATTTTCAAAACAATACATGTTCAACAGTACATACAGTATTTGGGAAATAATCTAATCTAAGGTGATTGCCTAGCTCTTTTCGTCCATCTAGGCCAAGTTTCTGGATGCATCATTGAATCAACGAAGTGTGCATCCCTTTTGTGCACCGGCGCAAATAAGACAATGTTAGTTCCTTTCACTGTTATATACATTCGGTATGGAGTATTTAAACTTGTATCTTGACCTTTGTATGACTTAAAATCGTATGCTGTATAATCATTGTTGTCACTTATAAAAGCTTGCTTCGGATGATGATCATCGTATCTAGACTCGCGCCTTAATGCAGCAACTGTCTCAGGATTAGGTTTTTCAATTCGTTCGAGGTACCGTTCCACCTCTAAATGAAAATTATTTTCTAAGTGTAATACAACCTCATAATGTTTATGGACTTCAGTTGTTTCACTCTTTATCCAAGCGAACTGCGTCCTCCTTAAGGTGAGGTAACCCCAATAAATGGAGTTATCCATCATATGTACCTGGATTACCATTGAAGCAGCACCTGATTTGTAGGAAAAAATTAACAGTTATGAAGTTCTTGTATACTAGCAATAAGGTGAGCCCTTAAAAAACTTTTTTCCAGTTTGTCATTATAGCTGAAAAAATCTGTTTCTATATATCAAAATGAGAGCCCACGATTTTGTTCAGGGTTTCAAAAGGATATCTTCGCAGACAGCAGAAACTTTGAAAACAGTGGTTTTTTCAAAATCTTCAATATTGAAACGTGCACCTGGGCATTTGAAACTAACATGGGATTTCAAATAGGAAAAGCTCAGTTTTCGCGAACATGGACAAAAATGACTTGTTATTAGTTTTTTTTAGAATGGATTTCATTGACTTCTGAAGAAATATTCAAGGAATCATTTTCACCCGATAAAGTTTGAATTTTATGCCCCGATCGCTTTGTATTGTGTCAGAGACGGGCTTCTTTTAGAAGTTTTCAGTAATTATTATTTGTCATAACTTTTACTTTCCCCTGTAAATTTGTTTGAAGCTTTTTCTTACCAAATGAATGTTAGGACGAATATTTCTTGTTGAAGACCTTCTGTAACTGTTTAAAAAATTTCCGTTTGTTTAATTTTTTTCCATTTTAACTACTGAAAAACTAGAACTTTCTTTAAGTAATTACATACCTAATAGTTGTTAGGAATAATATTTTTCCTTAAACACATTAGTAAATTGTTTACCAAACCATTATTACTTTTTATTCTTTTACGCTATGTCGTTCATTATAAAAATATTGTTTCTCTCAGAAGTTGTACCTCAATTGTTCAAGCAACTATTTGTTGCCTAAATAATTTGTTTCAGTATATTGTGGATAGTTCCATTTTCTTCTGACATAAATGAGGAAGTTAATTTGTATATTCATAATATAATGAAGATAACTGTTCAAGCGAATGACAATTATTTGAATAATTCAGGTATAACTTCTTTGTAATAAGCGACATTGATATAAAGAGATTAGAAAAAATAGAATTTTCTTCACTGTTAAAAAAAAGTCAGAAATTAATGATTATTAATTGCTTAAACATTTTATAATGTCTTAAACCAAAAATATTACTAGTATTGTTGATTAAGTGTGTAATTAGTTTAAGAGAACACTGCATCTTCAAGATTTGGTGGGAAAAAATATGTAAACAAATGGAATTTTTTCAAACAATAGGAAAACGTTTTCAATCAAGAATATTATCCTAAAATTCGTTAAGTGTGTCAACATTTCCAGGAAATACGAACTTTTTCATGATTTGGAATGGAAACGAAAATTAAAAAAATTTAAATTATGTAATCAATTGAAAAATGCCTTAAAAAAAACCATTTTATGTTGAAACTGAAAACTGAAATTCAATTTCCAAAAATTTAATAAGAAATTGTGGTATTTCCTCTTTTTTGCAAACACAGAGCTTTTCGCTTTTAAAATCCCAGGTTAATTTCAAAAGTCCAGGGGCACGTCTTAATATTGACGAATTTGAAACAAAAATGAAATTCCTTTTTTCAAAAACCTCACAAAAGAGAAAAAAAATCGTAGTGCATTTTTGGACAACCCTAGTACTCAACAGTGTGGTAAAAAAAGTTTTTCTTGCAATTTTGATCCGATTAATGCATTTAAAAAAAATTGAAGTTACCCGAATTTTGAAGAGATTTATACCAGCCGTTTTTGGAACTCCATACATTTATCTAAATCATCTTGAAATCAGTAAAGGAACTTTTTTTTAAATTATATGCAGCTGGTAGCAATATTTACAAAAAAATTATTCGTATATATTAACAAATTAAAGAGTGAAAGTGCAACTTCAGTTTGAAAATGGACGACAATCTGTATTGGCTAATAAAATTTATTTAAACAATTAAAAGTTGTTATTCAACAAATAAAAGGTCAACTTTGTTATTAAATGAAAAAAAAAAACATTTCAAAAATCGGCGCGCATAAAACTCTTTCAAATAGTCACCTTTCAGTTTTTACAAAAATGCTTAAAACGAATCAAAATTGTGAGCTCTAGACTAATTTGTCGAGCAAAATATTTTCTGCCCCACTCTGGATCCATCCGACTTTTTTCCCACGAGGAAAGTCGTGGGGAATTAAAGAGAAGGGTCAGTGAGGGGAATTAAGGGGAAGTTAGCGGTGAAGTAGGGGTGAGTAGAAGTAGGGAGGAGTAGGAAAAGGGCAATGGGTTGAGGATGGGTAGGAAAGTAGAGGGAAATATATTGGAGGATGGTGAGTTGGGGAGTAGGAGAGGAGGTGTAGGGTTGGTGTGAAGAAGTACGTGGGTAGTGGAAGCAGTGGTGAAGAAGAGA
>CAKNYM010044054.1:83142-101129 GCA_932195095.1 Andricus curvator
GAAGTGGAGTGGAGATGAGTAGGAAAGTAGGGGGAGGTGTAGTAGAGGATGGTAAATTGGGGAGTGTGCAAAGTAAGCGGTGGAGGAGAATAGTAGGGAGTGAGAGAGGAGAAGTGGAGTAGAGATGAGGATAAAAGAAGTGGGAGGTGTAGTAGAGGATGAGTTATGAAGTAGAAGAGGAGGTGTAGGGGTGAGGTGAAGAAATAGGGAGGTAGTGGAAATAGAGGTCAAAAATACATGTAGGTGTTTTGGTGGGGAATTGAGCGCAGTGGAAAAGAGGGTGATGGGAAGGAGAAGTTATGAGGGTTAGGATATCCAGATACGTACAGAAAATTGGCATCCATGAAAATATTGAAATTACGAAAATGAGAATTTGTTCAAACAAATTTTTCATGCACTGCTGGTCAAAAGTTTTTGACCAGTTCCTTTTTGATGACTGATTAAATTCTCCTAATTTTAATTATATCAGAGATTAAAAAATATTCTCTTCGAATGGTTGAATGCTCTCAAAGTTATGTATGAAATGAGCCCAGCTTGAAGCCAGTTTGTCAATTTTTCAAGTGGTTATTGCAAAAATAGTGTGAATTTCAATATTTTATTAAATTTTCGATAACTTCCGTAATAATCAATTTTTTTTTTATATTCTTGGGATCCTTTTAAAGATTCTTTTCACAGTATCTCAGAAGCTTTATCATCAAAAAGGAGGTAGTCGAAAATTTTTGAATGGCAGTGTACTTCCTCTAAAATCAATAGTTTTCGAGAAAATGGGGAATCCCAGTTTTTTCAGTTTCACTTGGACTCTCCTTTTCAAATTGAACTTGAGCACACTTTAAAAACTCACATATTTCATTTATTATATTATCAATAAAAGATTTAGAAAAGGTATTGTGCAATTGTTCATGGCTTTTATTTTGAACGAAACTATCATTTCCGTTGAAACTTGTGTGGACAGTTTGTAATTTTCGTGTCTTTGAATTCTAATTGATTTACTTTTTTAAGCTAATACTTTCAACTTATCACAATTTTAAATGTTTCATTTTGACATAGTGTCTAAAACAATAATTATGATATTACATTAAACTTACCGTCAAAGTAAAGAAAACCGAGGAAAGTGAGAAGTAGAGTGGCAAATGTAATCTCCATTTTTTTTAATATTCACAATGACCCAGAAGTAAACGAGAAAGCTGATTTTCGAAAAACTGCGTATGAAGTCACGCGATAAGTGGCTGCTATATATACTAACTTTTATCATCTATGCCATGACACGCTTTATTCGTTCTTAGAAATAAATAGAGTTGGAGGAGGAAGATTATTCATGGCATATCACAGAATTTTACAAAAAATTGAGAAAAACTCGGATCCGTTTGAAAGATATACTTAGGACTTTTAGAAGCTAGGAAGAAATTGAGAAAACGCACGATTTGAATTTTTTTGAAAATTCGAATTTTTTGTCGAACTGTTCTGTTTTTAACCACAAAAAAGACTGAAGTGAGTTAAATTGAATATTTAACAACAAAAATATTTGAAGGAAAAGGATTGATTAAAAAAAATGTCATCAAAGTAGTAAAAATTTCAATTAAAGAAATGAATTTTCGTCCAAAAAGGTGAATATAAAAAGTTGAAAATTCAACTGAAGATTCCTCAATTGAGTTGAAAAAACATTTTTCAATCAAGAATTGAACTGTTTGGTAAAAAATTAATATTCTTTGCTAAAAAACTTGTTTTTTAGTAAACAATTATTGGTTTTTTTGGTTTAAAATTCTACTGTTTGGTAAAAATTTCTTAGTTGAAGATTCATCATTTTGTTTAGACATTCGTTTTTAAATGAAAATTTAAGTATTTCATTTTTAGCTAAAAATTGATCTTTTTATGGTTGAAGAGAAAACATGTTTTTGCATATTTTCGAAAAATTCTGAATTATGCAAAAAACTATAATAAATATTGTTATAATGTAATTATATTAATTATTATGATACTGATAATTACAGTAATGGAATAATTTGAAGTGCTAAGAAAGAACGAAAAGGTAAAAGTAGGCCAGAAGAAATAAGGTCACATTCGTTTTCTGAGAATATGATGTTGTTTTCAAAAATGTGGTGTTTATCACGAAAATTTGTTATCGCCAAAATTGAATTACCTTGTATCAAGGAAATATGGAACGAATGGTTTCCGTTTGAATGTTTTCGTTCATGAAATAAATGAATAATCAAATATAAACTGACATGTATTATTCTTAAAATTGTCTCAAAATCTTCGTGATTCTTTTTCGACAATTTTGACATTCTTTCCAAATTCTCAATTATTTTTGAAATTTTTCCAAAAATTTGAAGCATTTTTTGAAGTAATTCGAATTCTTCCTAAAACTTTTGAAAAATCTTTCAATCAGAAACAAATTGCCTCGGATATTTTTTTAAGAATTTAAATAATGTTTTGAAATATTTTCATGAAGTTAATTTAAAAAAAAAGCATTTTATATATAAAAAAAAGAGAATGAAAATTTTAAGCCAAACAACGCACGATAATATTTTCAAACAAATTTTTTTATTTCTAAAATTTAGAGCCTATTTATCAATAAATAAGAAATACTTTTTGTAAGAAAAATAATTTTTTAGCCTTTGATTCGTCTTTTTTTATGACAACTATATGCACTATATGAAAGTAGGTCACATCACCTCTAAAAACATGACGTTTCATAAGATTTTTTTTTAAATTCTAAGCATCTATTAAAACAGTTTAAATTTTTCCTGAAAATTTTGAAAAATTCTTCAGCATGAACAAAATTTGCCTCAAAATCTTCTAGATATTTTTTGAAGAATTGAAATAATGTTTTGAAATCTTTTTAAATCTTCTCATGAAATTACTTTAAAAATAAAATCACTTTTTATTTTTTTAAGAATCTTAACAAAATTTCAATTCTCTTAAATCCCTTCAAAATTCTTAAAAAACTTCTGCATTGTTTTATAATCTTCAAAAATCTATATATTATTTTTAATTTTCTGAAATATTTTCAAAGTTCAAATCATTTTTTAAATGTTCTCAAAACTTCTATATATTTCTTATAAATGATCCGATGTTTTCCAAAAGTTTTTTGGAAATCTTACAAAACTAAAAAAATGGTTTAAAAACCTTTCAGATTATTTTTTGAAAATTTTAAAAATCTTGAAAAATGTATAAGAATTTTTAACAAAATATGTAAATCATTAGTCCAAAAGTTTCATTTTTAACCAAAAAGATGAATTTTCAACTAGAATGATGAATCATTGACCAAAAAAGTGAATTTTCAAAAAAGTAGTTCAATTTTTAAACGAATAGTCAATTTTTAACGAAGCAGAAATCAATTCTCAACGAAAGATATAGTAGGTTGATATTTGAACAAAAGAATATTTCAATTTTAAATGAAAAGAGTTGAATATTCAAGTAGTAAGGGGCAATTATGGCTCGGCCGTCGGCCTACCCCTACTCCTCGGTGTTTGCCCAGACGTCTGGCGCCAGTCAGTGATACCAATGTTGGCGCCTTTTTCTACTGCGCTTGCGTTCGGGCCGTGCACTAGTTGGCTGCAGTTGGCGCGCAATTCAAAATTTGAATTAAAAACAATTCTTGTAATTTAAATAAATAATTATTGAAAAATGCACAAAAATGTATGTAGCTTATATTTCACGAAACATTGAATTTCAGATGTCTAAAATCAGAAGTTGTTTTTAATTCCAATTTTGAATTGCGCGTCAACTGCGGCCAACCAGTGCGCGCCCCGAACGCAAGCGCAATAGCAAAAGGCGCCAACATTGGCATCACTGGCGCCAGTCGCCGGCTGGTTGGGCCTTGCCTCGCTCGACGCTTGTGTTTATTTAAAGTCTACATGAATGGAAGATAAGGAATAGATGGAAAAACGATTGTATTTCAGGGAGTTGTATACTTGTGCAGTGTTGATGGGGTTTCGTAGACTGTATGGCGCCATATTTAAAGCTGTACTTATGGCTTCTTAGATTCTAGACTACTGCTGAAAGGAATAATTAACTTCCATGATTCTATTTTAATGACTATTAATTAAGAAATAAATTTGAAAGTTAAATGATAAAACTTATTTTCTAAAAGAAGAGGAAGATGAATAAATGGATTAGGGTTATGTTGAAACCTATTAAAATAGATTTATTACCCAAATTTTCAAACAAAATTACATCTAATTACAACTAGTAAACCCGGTTTATGATAAGTAAAAAATTGAAAATAGTTTACATCTAGAAGATACATATACTTAAAATTATCGATTATCATGAATATTATGATTATTATTATTATGAATCATTACACATCGTAGACAGGGATATCATTTTGTTTCATTGAATAAAATCACGCACACACACACACACAAAGACGCTTTCCTTTTCTTCCAAACGAGAATTCCCAATAAAACTTGAAAGTAAAGACATATAAGTGACGCATCATGAAAAAAGAGAAAAAGATACTTAAATACTTACAGATATTAGTGAACACATGTCGCAAAAATATATTTGATAAACCCTTAAAGTAACACGTAGTGCGCTGTATTAAATGTAAGTATACTACGTTAGATATAAAGAAGCAAGTTGTGAAGAACAAGATTGTACACAGGATTCAATATGTGTATTAATAGCCCCCTTGTTATAATCTCCACCTTGAAACCTATCTTCAGATTTGTGCAAAACGCTCGGTTTAATTTTATATTTTTTTAAAATCATTTTTTAAAATTCGCAGCAATGCGGAAATTTTCTACCAGATTGTTGCTAAAAGGCCTGGTAAACTCACACAAAAAAAACACTGCACATATGATACAAGAACATAATACAAAACTGACCACACACGTCCGAAGAGGAACTTTGTAACTCTGCTGTGTTGCTTTGGAATAGGGTACAGTTTCCTTGCATAGATAAAGATGTTGAGGAATAAAAGGCGGTAGGCCATAGCTGTCAAAGAACGTTCCGTGGCCATTTCTGTCAATATAAACTGCATCCCAATGCGATCAGTTTTTATTGTGTGGATCCGTGATGAAAATTAAAGCAGCCGGTCTCATCCACACCTTCGGTATCCCATCCACAGGGAATACACCAGTCGTATGTCGTGGTATTGCTTGAAGTGCTCGAAGTATCTGAAGGCTGTCCATCTCTATTTCCAGGACTGCCAAGTCAAGGCAAATCTGTTAAAGGGTTATTTACCTCAATCACAGTCTGATTGATTTTTTTAACAGAAATTTGTATGTTGTCAGCGACCGTCCTCGATATCACCGCCGTCGAATGATTTCCAGTTTTAAAACAGATGTTTTTTTCAGTGTACACTGACGTGTGATACCTCGAAGTGCTATTTCTTCTCATCTTAGACTTTGAAGCCAGATTTTCAGTTTAGTTGCGTTATTGGCAGCACATGTAAGAAATGTTTCTTTTTTGACACCGTGATGAAAACAGTGATCTTTACTGGTTTCCAGGTTTTTAAAAGTTGGACAGGTGAATTCTTGCAGATTAATAATCTGTCTACTCATGATATTTTGCAAAAGTACAGCATTTCCCGGCCACAGGTATAGATTTGACCAGCTGATTTTGCGACACCACGAAGATTCGAATGTAGGAAATTCGCAGGAGTTTCTCCTTCAAACCACTCGATGTCGTGGAAATAACAGGTTAGCCAGTTTTTCTGCTGTTTCGCATCGCTACAAAGATCCGAGAAGCGATAAGCTGATGCAGCTATCCAATGTCAGATAAAGTTATGATCTACTGCAATGATGGCCACTTCTTTTACAATAAACTTATTTTTAAGATCGCGAAAGCCTTGAATATAAATCACGTAGTCCATAATATTTTTGGCATAATTAGAGTCTTACTGATAATGCGTTTGTAGAAGACGGCAGTGAGTAACCACGTAACGAAACAACCGACTTGTAAGACTACTTTGGACGAAATGAAAGATGGTCGCTGATTTCCAAAAAAACACGTATATATGATGACATATGGTCAAGATTTTTCCAACCGTTTTTTAATGTTTACACAGCTGCATTTTCGAGAGATAACAGCGATGATCTAAAAAGGTACTCATTTCCTGTCCAAACCTGTCCTAATTAAACACAGGTGTACATTAGAACATCAGATATGTAACATTCCGAGAAATCAAGGCGGCGGCAGCGGCGAAAATGATTTGTTATCCTCCAAAATCAACAATAACTTGTCTAGACGCGTCATTTTCCAAAACTTTATCATATTCTGCGTATACGATATAATTTACTGTGTTGGCAGGTGGTTCTTCAAAACGCACCTGTATTCGTAGAATTTCAATTTTTACGTGATTCCAATGAGAATAACAGTTTGCAGAAAGATCAGGTGTAAGATCAAAAGCAGACAGGCAGAAATCTTCCGGGTAATCGCTTCAATCAATATCATTACCCTCATTAAGAAAGTGAATACCATTGCCAGAGAAAAGAGTCTGATAAGCATCAACGTAAAGTTTATTTTTGGAAAAATGTGGCTGCAGAGGTTTCAAGGGTATTTGTGTGCCATCGACGTAAAGGGATAAGAAATTAATCTTGTGATTTTTGAAGTTAAACGGATTAAGATCTCTATTTCCGTTAAAGGCTCTGTTCTCGTCGGAACCAATGATTAATTTTTTAGGCAACTGACCGAGAATAATATTATCAAGAGTTTCGCCGCCCGTTTGGAAATTCAAATCCGGGCAGTAGCAGGATCTGAAAAGGTTGCCTTATTATACGTAAGGTCCGGATCCGTCAACCCTATCAGGCCCATAGAACGTTCTGTTACGCTTGATATGAAAAGGGCCGTATCAGGCAACCTTAGAGGGTTCCTGTCAGGCAACCTTTTTTGTCCCTTTAAAAAATTAGGGCCCGTTTCAGGGCCATATTTTTTACCTGTCAAACTCCTGGACTTTTTTTCAATTACATCGAAATAAATATCAAAATGCATATATAGAGCTCAAACAATGTTTTATTGACGAGATAAGCAAATTTTCGCTCTGCTAGATATTCTCTAGATTATTCCTGGGATAACCCGACACATATACGGGATCAAGTGAGATATGCCATAATATCACAATAACAAACACATAAACTGGAACAGAAAAAATAGAGTAAACATGCATACCAAAAGTAAATAAAAGTGACATGTTGATCACAAATCAAACTAAACTAAACTGATTCTTCAGTCTCCTCACTAAAAAGCGGTTCCTCTGTACCTGCGCGTTCCTGGACTTCCTGTGGCTCGGGTGATCAATGACTCTCACCTGAGATAAATTCGTAGGAACGCATTTTGCTCATAAGATTTTTACCGGCAACTTTTTTTTTACCGTCATCTTCAAAATCACACGGCTTGAATGTGGGAAACAGTTCAAACAGTTCAAACATGTGACAACAGTTCTCATGCCGAAGACAGGCAACTTAGCTGACCCTAAGAATTACAGGCCGATAACTTTTCTGAACACACTGTATAAGATCTTCAAGGCTATCCTAAATGATAGGATTGTTCGGACAGTTGGACCTGTTTGGCGAGAGGTGTACGAACAACGCGGTTCAAATAAAGGCATAGCAGGATGTCAGGAGAACCTGCTCATCGATAGACGTGTCTGTAAAGACGCAGCATCGTATCAGCGTTACCTATTGATGGCCTGGATTGATTACCGGAAAGCTTTTGATTCAACCTCCCATAGACTTATCATCTGTCTGTTAGAAAGCTTGAAGGTTCATCCATACATCGTGAGGTGCATAGAGAGATTAATGCCGCTTAGTAAAACCAGATTCACTATCTTATCTGGAAAACGTCGTGTTATCACTAATTGTGTCACCTTTCAGAGAGGTGTGTTTCAGGGCGACACCATGAGCCCTCTCCTCTTTTTCCTCACATTATTGCCACTATCTTTCGCACTTCGTCATTCCGAAGGGTACCTCTGCGGCAAACCTGGAAATCGGAAGCATAAAGTCACTCATGTATTTTACATGGATGATCTTGAAATCTATGCTAAAAATAAAGAGGAACTACATATAGCTCTAGATATTGTCAAAGAGTACACTCAAGAAATTGGACTGGAATTCGGGTTACAGAAATGCGCCCCAATGCGCCCTCAATGGCATCCCCGAAGACCCTGGGCTCGACGACAGAAGCGCTATACAATACCTTGGCGCTGAAGAGACCTATACATACCTGGGCGTGCCACAGAGCCGCATTCAGGACGTGACATCTATAAAGGATACTCTACGATGCGTCAAACAAACGTCTCATCCGACGGATATGGTGTTCCTAACTATCGGCGAGGAAAAAAGTATCTGCGACGAACATGCTTGCCGTCCCAGTAGTACTAGTACTCTATTCATTTGGAGTGGTTCCATTCGCGAAGGACGAGCACAGATCCCTCGATATCGAGTCCCGAAAGGTTATGCACATGAACAAAAGCATGCACCTTAAGTCTTCTGTTCTGCAACTTTACATCTCGCGCCGCCAGGGTGGTCGCGGAATACTGAATCTTGAATGTCTTGACAACAGGATTATTCTGGGTACAGCACATCTTGTCGCAAATAGACTAGACCCTTCTCTTAAAATGGTCAGGAAACACGAAGAAGTGGGCAAAGGGGCGTTCCTGTACAAAGCAGCGGAGGAGGCTGCTGAAACACTCGGACTTGACTTCAATATCAGGGGTGGGCAAAATGCATCAAATCCTATGCAGCTCGAGTACTCTCTTCTGAAGGCCTGGATTAGGAAAGCACAGGAGGAAAACTTCCGCGAACAACTCCTCGACAAGAGGATGCACTGCATCTTCCACTTCGCACTCGAGGCCTGACATAGTTCTCCTTGACTTCGAGAAACGAACCATGTTCTTTATCGAATTTTCGGCCCCACCTGACAAAAACGTCATAGGCAAGGAGAAAGTAAGAAAGAGGGGTATAAAGATATTATAAGGGAGTTGCGACGGTTACACCCGGAATATTCTGTTAAGCTAATCGTCTTGATCATCGGCGCTCTTGGAGGTGCCCAGGTTTCACTGGGTAATAGCTTCAAAAGCATCCCTGTGTGTCAACAAAATGCTGAGAAACTTACGAGGAAAATGCAGAAAATGGTCGTCCTTGGGTCGCTCCGTGTCCTCAGGGTGCACGAGACTTTTGCCGCATCATCGTATTGAATTTGTCGCAGACTGTAACCACGTATCTCACGGTCGTCAGACGTGGTTACAGCTGAAAGTTTACCGCGATTTCGCTGGAGGCGGGTGCAATTTTTCAGATGAGCACCCGCTCCCGGCGAAATCCTGCGGTTGTCCTTATGATAAACTTTTGACTATATGTTAACTTCTAGAAAATGTTA
Organism: Andricus curvator; assembly: GCA_932195095.1. NCBI lineage: Eukaryota > Metazoa > Arthropoda > Insecta > Hymenoptera > Cynipidae > Andricus > Andricus curvator. The sequence continues at coordinate 92,464 of CAKNYM010044054.1, forward strand.
AGTCAAAGGTTAAGAAAGTTTTCAATTTTTGAAATTCATGTTTCAAAAATGTTTTGCTTGTGGAACGGTTCCAATGGTAAGTGATTAATTTTCAATTTATATTGTTCAATTTATGTTGGGCCAAAAAATAGTGCAGAAACTCTTTTTTGACAAAGGTACAATTATATAGTGGTTATTTTATAATTTTATAATGGTCTTTATCCCGTTATGATTCTCTTATTTTAAACATTTGTTTTTTCCGGTGAAAGGAGAAATGATTTTAATATTGCATATTGTTCAAAAAGTAATTTCAATTCTTTTTAATTTATTGAACAAATACAGTTATAGAATATCAAAACTGTCAACAGATACAATTAAAACCTGATAGTATTGAAAATATTTTTGATGAATTTAATTATTCCGCATTTTTAAACATAGAAAATTCAAGATGATTACAAAAATCATGACAAAGAACTTGAGAAAATATGTTTGGCAGGACTTCAATCTTATTATTTCTTATTATAAATAATTTTACATATATGATAAGAGAAGCTTTCATGCAAAGCACAATATGCGATGCGTCTAAAATTTTACTCCAGCTTCCTGAGATTTAAAAATAAATATATTTTCAAAAAATAGCCATCCCCCACTTTTCACTCTTCAGAAATTAAATTCCCTTTGCATAATTCCTTAGTTTCAGAAGAGTTCTAGAGTTCCACAAAAATACATTTTGAAAAGTCCAAACCATGAAAGTTACAAAATTTCAATGATTTACAAATTTTCAAAAATAGATTGACAAGAGTTTTAGGTGCTTTTATCGCCCCCACCCCCTCCCCCAAATTGCCCAGAGAAGTTTTACACAAAATCTCATAACTCTTTTAGATCAACGCTATATTCAAGAAATACGATACCTTGAAGATAACCACAAATTTTTGAATTTGAAAAAATTTGGAGAGTAATGTTATCTTCCCGTTTAGATTTTCGCTTCCTTCTACTTCGCTATATTTGAACATGCAGTAAATTACAATAAAGTACAACAATAGGAAAATTCTAATTTGATGTCAGAATTTTTAATTGAAGGGTGGCTAGATAACAAACATTTTGATGCAATAATTCAAAAACAAAAAAATAATCAAAAACTTAGTTCAAGTCCATGTCATTGGAAACATCAAAAACAGGCGTCAAAAAAGAAGTTTTACGCAAGGCGTAAAACCTTCAACTTCTGATTTCGGATCTTGGAAACGAGAAAAAAATATTCTATATTTATTAAGTCAAGATAAAAATAGATCAATCCAGTCTGATCCAAATGTTCTGTTTCATACGCACTATCTGCTAATTCCCACTCAGAAAAATAACTTGAAATTCAAGAAAATTATTTGAAATTAAAGAAAAAATTTCATTGGAATAAAAAAATTTTCTCTTTGACTTCGAGTCAATAAATATTTTTCTTTGATCAAGAGACATTTTTTTTAATTAAGGAATCCTTTTTCTGAGTGCATTCAGTATTCGTATTAATGATTCTAGATGCCATAGCTGCTTTAACATTTTTTAAACCAGAATTTGATGAAAAATATCATTGTTCAACCGTAACTTGGTATTTCAGTGATCAAATAGTAATACTTGAGCACACAAATTGAAAAAAGACAAGTGTATTTGACGAAATTCAAGCTGTGAAAATATATTGACTAATTCTTTAATGATTGCAGTTGATAATCAATTAGTAAACTTTTCTCGTCGGTTGTTCATTTTAATATCTAAAAAGGTTTGGGAAGAATTAAAATATTTTATAAAATAAAAATAACTTGTATGCCAGCTTTTACTCTTTTTTTTAACGGGAATAAAGCAAGTATTTAACTGATTCTTGTTTGTTCATTTCCAAGGAATAATTTGTGTAAACATATATGTTGGCAGAGGTGACGTAGCTTATATACGAACTTCACGATATAGTTGAAAATGTTTCATAATTCTGTTTTCTCATTAGAATTTTACATTGGCCAGATTCAAATTCTTTAATCTGGTTCTAATTAATATATTCAGCTCTGAATAAATTAATTTTTTTTTCACATTTTAGTATTTACCTTCACTGAAATGAAGTTAGTAAATTAATTATTCTTCAGATCATTTCTTCAAGGCATATACATTTTTTCTATCTTTGTTTGCATTTTTATACATGAGACAGAAAAATATATGGATACTATATTTATCTCTGTTTTGACACATGTTGTAATGTTTAATTATTTTGAAGGTTCAATGGAGAATAACTACAGCAAATATGGAAAATTTAGAGATATGGTACCAATAATCTTCCTCAGTCCACCCTATTTTTTTGACGAATAAATAAAGCGCGTCATTTCATAGATAATAAAAGTTAGAATATATAGCAGCCATTAATCAAGTCACTCTTCATACGCAGTTCCTCCAAAATCAGTTTACTATTTTATTTCTGTGTTATTGGGACTATTTGAAAAAAATGAAGACTACTTTTTTCACTGTACTCTCCACGTTCCTGGGTTTTCTCTATTTTAAGGGTAAGTTTAATGTGATCTTATATTCATTATTTATAACAAATATTACACATACCAAAATTATGCATGCCAAATTACAAAATGTCCGAACAATTATCAAATTAAGTGATCATATCGTTCAAAATGAAAACCATGAACAATTGCACAATACCTTTCCTAAACCTTTTTTTTTATAAAATATTAAATGAAATATTTGAGTTTCGAAAATGTGCTTACTTTAAAAATGAGTGCAATAAAGACTTCAAAAACTGGTTTTCCCCATTTTCTCGAGAACTACTGGTTTTAGAAAAAATATGGACACATATTTTTCAAAGCAATTCTCATTTTCGTACTTTTTAATATTTTTATGGGTGCCAATTTTCTGTACGTATCCAGGATATCTTAACCATCTCTAAACATTTGTACATTTTTTTATTTGCTGATCCGCAGAAGATAACGCATATCTAATAGACACCTGCTTCAACAAAATATTATTTTAATACCTTATTCTCCCTCCTTTTGCTTCCCCTACTTCCTTTCGCATAACTCCTTCGCTCACTTCCCCACCAATACACCAACTTGTCTTATTCACCCCTACACCTCCTGTCATACTTCCCAACTCACCATCCTCTACTACACCTCCCCCAACTTTCCTACCCATCCCCAATCCACTACCACTTTCCTAATCCTTCCTACTTCTACTTACCCCTACTTGACCGCTCACTTCCCCCTAATTCCCCTCACTCACTAACCTCTTTAATTTCCGACGACTTTCATCCTGGGGAAAAAGTAGGATGGACCCGGAGTGGGGCAAAAAATGTTTTGCTGCACAAATTAGTCTACAGCTTACAATTTTGATCCACTTTCTGTGTTTTTGTAAGAAATGAAGGGTGACTATTTAAAAGAAATTTATGAGAGCCCATTTTAAAAATGTTTTTTTATTCAACAAAGTTGATATTTCATTTTTATTTTTCGATAAATAATAAATTTTTCGACAAATACAGATTTTCGTCTATTTTCAACAAGCAGATTTCGTCTTTTAAATGGAACCAAATCTAAATAACGTGGCAAATTCATATCTTATGATACTTTATTAAAAAAATAATAAACTTTTATTTTCAAAATAATTTCATAATTAACATTACCATTTGGCTACATTCCAACATATAAATTTCGTTTTTTTTACGAAATCGACTACCAGTGACCCAGAAAGAACACTATTCATGTGGACAGTTTGTCAGGTGACATAATTTATCATTTAATGGAATCAATTTTATAAATAAATACAGATTTCCATCAATTTTCAACCAGCATATATCGATTTTTCAACGGAATGCATTCTAAATAATATCCTTATGTTATTTTATCTATGAGCCACAATTGCTTTTTTGATTCAAAATTTTACCAAAAAATCCGGGATTTTGTCATTTTTGATGAGAGAGCAACTGTTTCTCTCAACAATTGACATTTTGCTGTCTCTGGTAGCTCTAACTGCAGTGCTTATATTTTTGGAAGTAGAATTCTGGACTCTGTATTTATATTTTTTATAAAATGTATTCAAAGAAATAATAAATGTCACCTGACAAAATCTCCCGATAAATAAGGTCCGTTCTGAGTCATTACCAGTGGATATACTGTGAGCGACATAGTCTCTGATCGCCACATGGTCTGGGTGCGACCAAGAGTTTATTTTATTTTTGCGCCAGCCGCGGAAATTACGACTATCTTCAATCTTGGCCTCTTGATTTGCCCTTTTAATTTTTGGTTTAGTCTCAAGCCGGCTAACTATCGGTTAAATGCGACAGGAGCTTGGGGTGGGGAAAGGGAGAAAAGATAAGAAAACCAACAAGCCCGAAAGAAAGACGTGAGACCATTAGTTTGGATAAAAATAGAGCCTTACTTTAATGCAGGCCTGCCCAAGTAGGGGAAAACTGCTCATTTTCCAGATGGGAATTTAACACCACCACCGACCTCTACTCATTCAACTTCACGAGAGCGACCACCCCCCAAGCCTCTGGACCTGAGAAGAGGGAAGTGGTGGTGGAACTCGAACATGTGGCGAATAAGCAGTTTTCCCCTACTTGGACAGGCCTGCTTAAATGACACAAATGTGGAAATCTTTACAATTTTTTACATTCGTAAATTAAAGAGAAAAACTGCGACGCCAACGCCCAAATCATGAAAGGATAAATTATCGATTCGATTTTAACTCGTGGCTCTGGCGACCATTTTAACGTACAAAGCCAGTGGCCACGACAAACGCGGAAATTTAACAAGTCAAGCAATCAATGATATTCTCACTTATTTAAATCCCAAAGTAAATAATAAACTACTGACGGAAAAATCAGACCACTCAAACACTGCGCGGGAAAATTGAGTCAAATCAAACGAGAATCATAATTTGGAATAAGAGAAGGAAGCGAGGCCAGGTTAAAGGTTTCCCATTAAAAGGGCAGATAATACAATAACGATAGGATTTCAAGCTTAATCTGGCTTAATCTCGAATAAAATGAACGGTTACTTTCGACGCCGTCCTTGTGGATTGTTAATCCTTATGCGGAAAACTTTAAATGGCTTCCAATTAAAATTGCCAGTTTCATTCAACGACTTTCGTTTTCAACTTCAAAACGACCTGTCACTCAGGACGGACAGATTAGAGAGTGGTTCATTGCCGCGGACAGTGCTCCCAACGCGGGCACCTTGCACTACTGCGCATGCGATACATAAGGCACTTCATTGGCTGCCGTTCGCGCGCTTATTTGAAATGTTAAAAAATACCATTTTTTTATATATTGTTATTAATTGAAAATAATTATATTTTAACATGTTCAAGTGGTACATGAATGGTTTTTAATATATTCTAAAAAAATATCATGTCTATTTACTAAAGTCTTATTTTATTTTTTAACCTAATGCTCAGAATATATTAAAAACTATCCACGTACCACTTGAACATGTTAAAATATAATTATTTTTGATTATAAATAATAAATTTAAAAAATTGTATTTTTTAACGTTTCAAATAAGCGCGCGAACGGCAGCCAATGAAGCGCCTTATGCATCGCATGCGCAGTAGTGCAAGGTGCCCGTGTTGGGAGCACTGGCCGCGGATGCTCCAAGATCAAAAGTGAACGCCAGGCTCGCACGGAATCCGCGACCAATCAAAGCGCGCGCAGGGCACGCCATTTATACAATAAGCCAATAGGCGGCGTGCGAACTTCTAGGTTCGTTTCGGAACGCTACATGAACATCGTTAAATGTAAATCTGCTACGGTTAGTGACCTTAAGTATGCATGAATAATAGTACAAAATCGCGCTGATTCGCGCGAAAATAGTAGGTCCTGGTTCACGAACACCCTAGCAGATCGTAGAGTATAAATCTCTAAATGAGGCCCGTTGATTGGCGTGACTAACGGAATCCGAAGTTATTAGGCCAATCACAGTGTAGGCCCAGCGTGATGTCAAAGATTCTTGCATCTCTTTCGTGCTTGCCTTGCATCTCAGCCACAGACGATCCCATCAAAGATGGCGCCAGGTTTACAATAAGTGTTGCTCATAAACAAAAGAAACAAAACAAATGCGTATATAAAAAAATGTTATTTGGTTTCGCGAGTACTCTGAGAATGGGTGGTAAGGTTCCCCCTCTGTGCGTTGATAAGGAAAACCATTTACCGAGTCCACCGGTGCCGGCGGGAAATTTAAATTTGACGGGAAGGTCCAGATTCACCGCGTCACAATACTAAGAAAGCGACATTCATTTGTTGATAGTAGTCAAGTTGTGAATTTGTTAATAAAATTGATAAAAATAAAAAATTATTATTGTTCGATAAAGTATCATAAGGGAAAGAGTTTTCTAAGAAATTTAAAATTGATTTCATTGAACAAACGGAATCTACTAGTATAAAATTGACGAAAATTTGTCCTTTTATCACATTCATCTAAGCAATTAACAATGGTAACCAGGTATTGAAAAATTGTACATATTATTTATTTTTGACAAGTTTTTCCTGAATTTTGTTATATGAACGAAATCTTTAGAACGCGAAATGGCTAAGAGATTCAATTGTTTCTTTAATCTGTTTATAACATTACTCATTACTTTGGATTTTGAAAAATAGTCACTAAGAATCGTTTTTACGCGTATCCCAAACAAAGAATTAAAAAATACAGTCTCCAAATATTTTTAATCATGAAGGTGCACTTTCACTCTTTAATTTGTTATTATATAAAAATAATTTTTTTCAAATATTGCTCTCAGCTGCACATAATTTTCAAGGAGTGTCTTCACTGATTTGAGGATGTTTTACATAAATTTTTTTAGTTCCAAAAATGACTGGTACAAATCTCTTTGAAATGGAGGTAACTTCCATTTTTTTAGTGCATTAATCGGATCAAAATTGTAAGAAAAACTTTTTCTTGCCCCACTGTGACCCACGGAGACCCCACTGTATGTACTAGGGTGGTCAAAAAATGCACTGCGAATTTTTTGTCACTTTTGTGAGGTTTCTGTAAAAAGTTATTGCATTTTTGTTTCAAATTTGTCAATATTAAGACGTGCTCCTGGGCTTTTGAAATTAACACGGGATTTTCAACGCGAAAAGCTCAGTTTTTGGAAAAATGGGAAATATCATTATTTTTTATTGAATTTTTGGAAATTGAATTTCAGTTTTCAGTTAATACTTAAAAATGTTCGACGAATAAATTTTAAAACAACCACAACAAAATAGTTAAGTTTTCAACCGTAAGAGATGAAGTCTCAACGAAAAATGTAATAGTTCATACTTCAACCAAGACCGATTTCTGTTTTAAATCAAAAACAGGTGAGTTCAACAAAAAAAAAAGACGAATTTTCTACTAAGCAGTTGATTTTCCAACCAAATACGATAATTAATTAGAAAAGTTGTTTTATTTCCAACAAAGCAGATTGATTTGTAACCAAATATTGGAATTTTCATCCAAAAACATGGATTTTTAACCAAGAGGATTAATTTCCTACCGAAAAATTACAGATTTTCCAGGAAATAGTTGAAGTGTCAATTAAAAATGATAAATTTTTAACCAAAAATGGAATAGTAACATTTTTAATTTAAAAAATGTATGATTTACCACACAAAAAATTCAACAAAGTAGTTCAATTTTTAGTCAAAGAGGTGAACTTTTAACTAAAATGTTGTATCCCCAGCCAAAAAATAGGTTTTTAACAAAGTAGTTCAAGTTTCAACCAAGTAGTTGAATTTTCAAGCAAGAATCTTAATTTTTCACCAAAAAACACGAAATTTCAACAAAATGCATGCATTTTCAACTAAGAAAAACAAATTTTTGACAAAAATGGAATAGTTACATTTTCAGTAAAAAAAAGTAATTTTTTACCAAAAAACAAATTTTTAAGAAAATAGTAAAATTTTCAACGAAAACATTTTTAAACAAAATCAAGAATCTTTAAGCAGAAAAGTGAATTTTACAAAAAATAGTTCTACTTCCGACCAATTGGTTGAATTGTCAACCAAGAAGATTAATTATCTACCAAACAAATTTTTTAACAAAATACATGAGTCTTCAAACAAATAGTTCAATTTTCAACAAAGGAAAAAAATTTCCACCAAAAAGATGAATTTTCAAGTAAAGAAGATAAATATATAATAAAAACTTTTTCTTTGAAAAATCGCTGCTTCCTGGTTGAAAATTCATTTTTAAACTTAGAATTTACCCGGACTTCGCAACATCAATTTTTTTTGTATTCTATAAGTGATAATTTTGCAAGTATTTTTGAAATAATTTTAAAATTGTGCAGAGAAATGTTTCATTCCTAATGTTTTATTTTTCCTGTAAATCATGACAAGTCAGTATTTTTTTGGATTAATGACACAAGAAGTGAATATCGAGAATAATACTTTTTGTTTAAGGCATTTTTCAATTGAATGCACTATTTATATTGTTTCAATTTTTGTTTTCATTCCAAATCATGAAAAGTTCCTATTTTCTGGAAATGATGACACACTTAACGAATTTTAGGATGATATTTTTGGTTAAAAGCGTTTTCCGATTGTTTGAACAATTTATTAAATTCAATTTATTCAGGAAAAAAGGATCTCTCTCTTTTCACTCCACTGGGATTCGAACACCAGATCAACTGATTTCCGGTCAGGTGCTCTAACCAATTGAGCTACAGAGAGATCAGAGAAA
>CAKNYM010044055.1:6914-26644 GCA_932195095.1 Andricus curvator
GTTATGTCACTAGAATGTCACACGTGTTCCGAGAACGGAACATAAAGATCACATTGTTCTGTAACGCTGTTACTGTAAGGATATGTAACAGTTCTAGAATTCTCTGATGTAACTAATATAAAACAGAGTGATGGAACTGTTATGTCACTAGAATGTCACACGTGTTCCACGAACTGAAAATACAGGTCACATTGTTCTGGCCGTTGTGCCGACAATAGGGGACAATGTCTAAAATAAAAAAATAATGAATATATTCCTGAGATTACCCTCGCTTTTTCAGCGAAAAAGCATGGCCGAGATTTTGTCATGAACTTTCAAACGGTTTGATAGCGCAATTGGCTAAGGCATCGACTAGGTACATTCGAGTTAGGTAGTTTAGGTAGGGTTGGAATCCCCAGCGAGTACGATTTTTTAACGGGTTTTAAGCGTGTGATTACGAGAGGGGACCCAACAGTAACGGGAATGGGGTGGTGGTGGGGCGGCAGAGGGGGAGATCGGATTCTCCAGTGGGGGGTTCTAAGCGGTGGCTCTCCCTAAGTCAGTGTGCGAAGTCTGATCGCTATGAGTGCATCCGTTCGTCCGTGGGATTTTTTTTAGTAAAACAACTTTTTCCGTTTCAGCGAAAACGTGCTTTTTTGGACGAGGAGTGAGAGCTATCTTCCGTTGGCTTGATTGCTGCTTTGTTTTGGGGTCGTACCCATAGCATCATGATTCGTCACCAGTTATGACCTCAAAAAAAAATCTGGTTCCTGTTTTAACTGATTTTGCAGCTCAAGAAAGGCCTGAAGTCGACGGTCCCTTTGGTCGTCAGTGAGAAGGCGAGGGACACGTTTCGCTGCAACCCTTCTCATGTGCAAATCTTCCTATAAAATCCTCTGGATTGAACTTCATGAACTTCCAGACATCTCACAAAGTTGATCAATAGTTCGGCGATGGTCTTCGCGATGAAGGGTATTGATTTTTTCCACGTTGTCGTCCTTTCTTGAAGTTGAGGGGCGCCGAGAACGAGGTTGGTCTACAATCGACATCTCTCCATTCTTGAAACGCGAAAACCAGTCGTACACACGTGTTTTACTTAGGGCATCATCCCCATAAGCTGTTTTAAGCATCACAAGAGTTTCCGCGAGCGTTTTCCCCAAAAGAAAGCAAAATTTCACAGCCGCGCGTTGCTCACGGCACTCAGCCATCTCACGTTTTCGCTGAAACGGAAAAAGTTGTTTTACTGAAAAAAATCCCACAAACGAACGGATGCACTGACAGCGATCAGACTTCGCACACTGACTCAGGAAGAGTCACTGCTTAGAACCCCTCACTGGAGAACCCGATCTCCCCCTCTGCCGCCCCATTCCGTTACTTTTGGGTCCCCCCACACTGTTATGGAATTGTTACAGAACAAATTTACATCGTAACACTGTTACATATGTGTTACGGCATTATTACAGAACAATGTTCCTCTGTAACCACAGAAAAAACTGGGGGTAACGAATGTTGCAGGTAATCATTATTTCTGGGTAAAGTCGGCCAGGGTACAGGGTAATGTCGCGCTGGGTAATTGATAAGTGGGTAAAGTATACCCGACTTTACCCTGGAGGAGTGTAACGTGGGCGAAGTGTCACTTGCTGACTTTATGTTTAGAGAAGCGGCTATAAATAATTAATCCTCACATATTTCCGCGTGCAAGGCACTCCAAAAGGATGATACTTAACATTAATTAGCGAATTAATCGCCAAATTTTCGACTTACCACACTTTATTCACCAAAATAAATTTGAAGTTTCGGCTTGAGAATTTCCGAAGATGCCATTTTTACAGCGGAAACTTTTCGGTAGATCTTTGAAACAAATTATTTCACGTTTATTTACAGAAAGCTTTGCATGCCAATGGTTAATTAACAATTATGCAATAATGGGCAGGTACATATTTATTGAAAGTGCTGGATCGGTGCTTGGGATTTCTACGATGTTCTTGAAGAAGATTGCGTTACCGATTGAGCAGAGTAGCACTATTGGCACATGGATCAAATGGTGATTTTTGAAAATAAGATAAGTGATAAGTCTTGAATTTAGAAAAGTTACAAATATACCAAATTTTTGGTTATGTTTTGGTTTTTTATCACCCGGAAACGATATTTTCAAGGCTAATGCTATAGTTAGGCGACGATACTCACATTCCCTTCTAGTCTTTGCATTTCCATCTAGTATCAAAATGATCCCGGTTTTCAAATTTAGTGATTTTGTGGAAAAATCAGATTATAAAAAACTGAGAGTATGGACCAATGAATACCTACCGCATATTTCACTGGTTACACTTTTCTGAAATTTAGTGCAGCTTTTTCAACAATTCTAAATCTCTTTTTTGGCAATCTAACCAACAAAAAAATCAAATTCCTATACAGGATTTTCGAAGGACCAATGACTATAGATTTCGTTACATGAGCTAATATAGGTTGTGTAGCAGAAGCCTGCAAAATAGACTTCTTCACAAATTCGGTGCATAAATTTGATTCTTTTAGGTTAGATTGGTTCGGGATTAGTGCATGTGTAAAAGCTACACTAAGTGTGAAGATAAAGTGTAACTGGTGGAAAATGCTATTATCTTTCTCTACTCTTTCCGGATATATTATAAAACAAAAATTTCGTAGATATGTTCACTTAATCACCAGCTAACTTCACTTCGGCGATTGCTGGGGGATAATCAATGGACCAAATGCATGGTAGTAATCCTTCTTTGTTAATATCTTCGTAAAAAATAATGTTTTCCCTGTAAGTATGTCTGAAAATTATTTCATATTTTTCAAATCCTATATAATGAAGTAATTATAATTATTAATTATTATTAAAAAGGTATTATCAAAATAAAGTTTAGTACCATGCATTTGGTTCATTAATTTTCGCTCAGCAATCAACGCAGTGAAGTCAGCTGGTGAATAAGTGAAAATACTTCATAAACTTCTTGATCCAAGTTTGCGGTAAACTTCCCGCGTGGGGAATTTAACATTTAAGTACTCGGAAAAGGACAGGTCAGTTTTCCTATTTTTTCTATTTCCTGTGATGTGTGAACGTGGACATCTCTGGTATGCGTAGTAGTGATTGCTGTATCTTTTTAGGTTATGATAACCCATCTGTCATCAGCGTCAACCTAAAAATACACAGGGATCACTACTGCACATGTGAGAGATATCCGCGTTCACACATCACTAAATAGCAGCCCGGTGCCACTTAATGGGAGGCCTGTAAAGAAAAAGTAGGATGAGAGTTGACCGCGGCCATCAGGCTAAGTGAAGGCGCTGTTTACTTCTAGGGCCGACTTGCTAAATAGTGTACAAATTTGAAAATAAATGAGATTAAAGAAATTTAAAATGGCGAAAATTAAAAAAAAAATAAGTCCCTACAAATTTAAATATTGTTAGTATTATTTATTGTGTTATTAAAATATAAAAGTATTTTTTTGGTAACAAAAAACCAATCACGTTTAAATTTCATAACGAAAAGAATAACATTAACAATATTTACATTTTTAATAATTATTTTAATAATTTTTTTTCAATTTCCCGCTCTTTTCAATTTCTTCAATCGCATTTATTTTCAAATCTTCATACTATTTTATCATTTATTTTTCCTCATTAGATTAGAAAACTAATTATGTTTATATTTTCGGCAAAAAAACGAAGAAAAGCACAGTAGAACTGTTGAAAAATATCACTTTTCTCATTTTCACCATGCATTTTGTAGCAAGTCGGCCCAATAGGTAAACAGCGTCGCACGCGCCCATATTAAGTACTAATTTTCTCCGGTCAAGAGTCATCCCACTTTTAGCTTTGAGTGGCACGGTGCTGCTAAATAGTTGAAATTTGAGGTTATGTTCACTTTCAATCATACTCGTAAATTCTCCATGAATCTATCCGCTTATTATATTCCCAATACACGAAAACAATCGACGTTTAGTTGATCTTTAACTAAATTTCTAAGCAAATTTTTTGAACATTGGTGCAGTTTCCTAAGGAGCGCCGCACTAACGGGGTGTGACGTCGTGTGACTTTTTCGCAAGTCAAGCGGCGCATCTTTGAGCGCGGGAATAAACTAAATTTAAATAACGTTGAAAAGGACCGACTCATGTTAAATAAATTATCTCAATGAATATTGCAATTTATTAAGGTTTATCGTATTATCATAGTAGTAATAGGAACTTATTAATTTATATTATTGATTCTAAAATGGAATCAGGTAATGGATTGGGGAAACCAATTGGACATAGTTGTCAGGAAATGGTGCAATAATGGAAAGCGTTCTCTTTCTCTCTCTATCTAATAGGTAAATGAACAGTAGATATTAGTCATAGTAATTAAGAGTTTCCGCTAAAGACTAAGCTGCGACAAACAGGCGCCAAAAATCCGCGATAACAAGGAAGAAGGGTTGAATCACAGGATGTGATCCATGAATCAGCGTGGACTGATATCCGCCCAATTTTGTGACGTCGAGGGTGAAGTCATCCACGGGCTGATTGGTGGATGGTGTCGACATCGAAATGAAATGAATTTTGTTATTGGTTAATAGTGACGACATGGTGCGCGCGAACCCTTCTACGTCATCGTTTCAAACTTATAAATATAGGAGCGCGCGTTCAAAACGCCAGAAAAAAGCCTTCTTGCATTCAAAACAATTATCGTTTTTTCGAAAATCGTGTATTTGAGATAGTAAATTCTAATTCTGATATTTGGTCACTGATTATTCTTCATGTCAGCTCCGGAAAGTTTTCTTTTCGATCTTTTGGAGTTTTTCTCTAATCCGAACTATCAGCCTTTTCAAATTTGTCGTGTCTATGAAGAATTAAATTTCATAGTAATTATCATTTATAAACCTTCGGGATTTATTCAATATACTCTGCCACGGTCACAGCTAGAGTCTAATTCGGAATCGGATATGGAATCAAGTTAGATTTCGGTTGAGTTTAATTTGTTTGAATTAAAACATTATTAAAATCTGGCTTGAACGCGCGCGTTTAAAATAAAAATCGATCAATTCGTCATTGTAAATTTATTTGTGAAATAAATTAAGAACAATTGTGTAGTGAAATTGCAAAATATATTAAATCTGTGAATCAATAGTAAATTGTGCAAAACATTATTTCTTAATTTCCTGGATTCATCTTGACATACTTCGCGGTTTTGGCTTTCAAGCCAATCTAAGTCAGCAACGAACCCCTGGAACTTCATCGTCCAATCATCGTTGGAGCCAGCGGAATAGTGTCTACTTCCGCAAAACCAGGACGTAACAATTGGTGCCGTGACCAGGATTGCTGCACCGTGAATCAGTATCAGTGTCAGTGTCACTGGGGTGAAGCCTGCGCAGTAATGGAAAAATTGAATCTGTGCGAGGCGGGAAATAATTAAAAATTAAAAATATTTTGAAAAACCTTGAGAATTTGAATTCTCAAGTGTTCGGGCGCCTCAATTGGTTTCGAGTATTGGCGGATAATCCTGGGACGATTACATTTAAGGCCCAGGACCCGTCAGTGCGAGAGATTGAGAGAGGTTTAGACAAGGTTCGAATCGGAAGCAGAGTCACCGGGCCCGTGAAGGGTTACGGCAACGAGGGACCCGCCCGGGAAGGGTTGTGGCAACGTGGGACCGGCCCACAAGAGGGTTACGGCAACGAAGGAGCAGGACCAGGAACATCCTCAGGACCTCACTTCAAGGACTTATGCAGGACTTCGCCGCAAGGACTTCAGTGAACTTCAGAGGCAAAAGGTAACTTGTGGAAGTGAAGTGAATTTTTTTAAAATTCCACTTAAATTATACGGCATTGAACGGTTAGTGGATTGAACCGGACTCAACATACCTGTAAGTAAAAAAAACTGTGTAATTATCTGGTTTAGTTTTAAACTTGAAGGTTGAGATTTAAAGTTGAAATTTTTTTTTTTTAGTTTTACTTGAATTTAAATTTATTATGCTATTCCAATTATAAATTTAAGTGTTAAAGCTAATAAGTAAAATTAAAATACTTAGTTTAAACCAAATAAATAGTAAAGTTAATTTAATTGAATACCTGATTGAGGAAGTGAAACTACTATTATCCTAGTTGATTAAATAATAGTTATCATTATTACTCGACAGATTAATAATAAACTTATTGTATAAATTTAAATTTTGCTAAGTACAACTTGAGTTTAAATCTAAACAATGCCTAATCTACGAAGTAAAAGGGCCAGCAGAGGCAGAAGTACAGGCCCTGAAGTTAGTAAAAATTCGGTACCAGCTGGCACTACCGACCATGACAATGCGAATATTCAGAATATGCGTTCTGGAGGTACGCCTGATATAACGCCAGGGGAGATAGGAATTCCATCTAGTTCCGGTAGCTCTCTTAATACTGAAAGACCGATGTCTGGAAATCAGGGTTGGAACGGAGACTCGGTAGTGCAAGACAATTAATTAAAAACAAAAATAATCGGGCAGGTTCGCGTTCATATTCAGGACCGTGTGGGGATAACCTTGGAGGAAATTTTAAAAACTTTGGAACAAATTTATTCGTCTCAAGAAGACACAAGTCAACTATTACTGGATCTAACAAATGTAAACAGGATGGTTAAAGAATCTATACCTGAATATGGGGCGCAAGTCAGCCAGATTTTGAATAAATTGACTAATCAAATCATGGAAACTACACCGGTTGAAAAAGCACTAGGAATATGTGAGGCTTACCGGATAACCAGCGTAGGGAACTTTTTGCGTGGATTAGACAAAGATGTCTATTCACAGATTCGAGATAAAGAAATTAGTACATTAGAAAAAGCGACAGCACTGGCGAGTCAGGCGGATCTCCAATGGAAAAGTTGGAAAAGAATTCACGATCCAGCTAAAGAAAAATGCGAACCTGAACCCTACGATAGGAGCGAGCGAAATTTTCCTCTGAGGAAAAAGGTTGCGCATATTCAGGACAAAAAAATCTGGAAAACCGGAAATAATTGCGAGTGTGAAAGTTTACAATGTTTTAATTGTAAGGAATATGGGCACATCAGGCGATTTTGCCCACAATTAGTAAATGATGTTAAAGATAGAGAGAGGGAGAATTGCACATATTGCTATTTAAAGAATCATAGTTTAGGGGAGTGTAGACTTAGGGAAAAGCATGACAAAGAGAGAGAATCCCTTAAAAGAAAACACGAAAATTCTTTAAACTGGAAACGGGATCGCCCAAACGAAGGCTCGGCGGTCCAGAAAAAGAATTCGGTTCAAGCCGGATCGTCCTTCAACTCAAGTCAGACAAGGAAATGAGTCTGATGCCAATGATTTCTTTAGAAAACCTTTTTTTCAAAAATAAAGCAACTTTGTTAGTAGACACCGGATCTAGTGTAAATTTAATTAAAGAAAGGGTTTTGGATCCGCGCGTATGGATAAATAAAAGACGAATATATAACTTGGTAGGGATTGGACCAGAAATGATTAGTACCCTGGGAGAAGTAAAAATAAAAATAAAAGGGATAGAAACACCCTTTCAAGTTGTCTCACAAAATTTTCCTATTTAACAGAATGGAATTTTAGGTGTTGAAGCCCTGAGACAGCATCATGCAGTTTTGAATTTTGTTGATGATTGCCTTCATTTAGGAGATATAGAATTCCCACTTTTAACCCATGCCACTGTAACTTTACCAGCAAGGTCAAAGGCCTTAGTTCAAATTATTATAAAAAATGCATTAGTTGAGGAGGGTTATGTGCCTCGACTTTCTTGCGGTCCCGGTATTTTTGCTGGAGAATGTCTAGTAACAAATAATTCAGGAATTGCACAAATATTTATGATAAATAGCAACAATGAAAATGTTCATTTAACAATACCGGCTATTGAACTGGAAGAATATGAACCACCGGAGGTACATTTTCCTCCAGTTCAACACAAAAAAGACATAAAAGGTAAACAAAAAAAAAACAAGCTAAAAGGCTCTTAGAGATTCAAAAAGTGGTAAAAATGGACGACTTAAATGAGGAAGAAAAAGGAAGTTTGTTGTCCTTATTTTTCGAATTTTCTTATCAATTTAAATTATCAGGGGATAGTTTGGGAGCCACAAATGTAGTAAAACACAAAATTTTGACAACCGATGACAAACCCGTATACGTGAGGCAGTATCGGTACCCTCACATTCACAAAGACGAAATTCAAAGGCAAACCGATGAATTGCTCTCTTCAGGAGTGATTCAGCCGTCTGTTTCACCCTATAATTCCCCATTATGGATCGTTCCCAAAAAGGCTGATTCTAAAGGTAATAAAAAATGGAGGATGGTCATTGACTATCGTTCCCTAAATGAAAAAACAATCGCAGATGCTTACCCACTTCCTAATATTACTGATATTTTAGACCAGCTTGGAGGAAGTAAATATTTCTCGGTAATGGACCTTGCTTCAGGGTTTCATCAGATTCCTATGGATCCGGAATCTCAAGAGAAAACCGCTTTTTCCACTCCTTACGGTCATTTGGAATTCGCTCGTATGCCTTTCGGATTGAAAAATGCTCCAGCGACTTTTCAAAGAGTCATGGATCAAGTTCTCACTGGTCTTCAAGGAATTGAACTCTTTGTTTGTATGGATGACATTGTCGTCTATGCCTCTGATTTGGAAGATCACGATAAGAAAATTCGGGCATTATTATCGCGCTTGAGAAGTGCAGGGTTGACTCTTCAGCCCGAAAAGTGTCATTTCTTGAGACGCGAAATTGCTTATTTAGGTCATATAATAACTCAACAAGGAGTAAAACCAGATCCTAGGAAGATAGAAGCTGTAAAATTATTTCCGGTACCTAAAACAAAGAAAAATGTTAAACAATTTTTAGGGTTAGTCGGATATTATAAGCGATTCATTTTGGAATTTGCAAAAATATCGAAACCTTTAACGCATTTATTAAAGAAAGATATTTCATTTCAATGGGCCAACAAAGAACAGGAAGCCTTCGAACAACTTAGGGATGCTATTTGTTCAGAGCCCATATTACAATATCCTAATTTTACAGAACCTTTTATTATAACAACTGATGCATCGAATTATGTATTAGGAGCAGTTTTGAGTCAGGGAATTATAGGACGAGATCTTCCAATATCTTTTGGGTCACGTGTATTATTAAACGCTGAATTGAATTACCCAACAGTCGAGAAAGAATTGTTAGGAATAGTCTTTGGTGTTAGACATTTTCGACCTTATATTTATGGACGTAAATTTACCTTGGTCACTGATCATCGACCTTTGGTATGGCTCTATAAATTAAAAGATGCAAATTCAAGTCTTGCAAGATGGCGTATCGAGCTTCTTGAATATGAATACGACATCGTTTATAAACCCGGGAAAGTAAATTTAAATGCAGATGCATTGTCAAGGAATCCTCCTGAATATAAGGGAGAGGCTCCCCTCCCTGTAAAGTTGGTGGATGGTCGTGTTCTGAAGTTCGCGTACTCTGACCATACCCGTCTGTCATCTGAGCAGGAGATGTGTGATGCTGTTGTTAATGAAAATGATCAAGAAATGAATGAATTGCTTGGTCGAGTATTTCTGAGTGGAGTGAACCCTGAAACTGGAGTCGGGGGCAAAGCTCGGATGAATGTAAGCAATGGTGATTTTGCTTGGACAAGTAATAGTGATTTTACTTGTCGAGACAATGTTGATTTTTCTGGGAAAAAAAGGGATGACGAAAGTGTCATTCCACCACAGGTCAACCAGGGACGGGAATCAAACCAGACAACTTCGTCCATGAGGTTCCCTCTGGGTCAGACAATTAGATACCCCGAATATCAGGAAGGAAGCAGCAGTAACCAATCTGGCTCCAACTGGTGGGGATTGGGATCCTTTGGCCTTCAATGCATTAAGAAGATGTTAGTGATATTTGCGGAATCGGATGGTACAATACCACGCCAGGAGGGTGCTGTTACGACGGCCAAAGTGTCTCTCCGTATCGATTCCGGTCTAATCGACGAGCATGTGCCCGAAAAACTACCAAAGAGCCTTATCTCGGAGAATGTATGGGACGGAAGGCCAAGGATTCGTCTAGATGAATTGGACAATAGTGAAAGGGTGATCTCTAACTCAGAAGGAAATTTTGAAAAAATTAGTAAAATAACTCATGTTGAATCTAATCCGGTTATTAAAGATGAAAATTGCATTTGTTATATAAAAGATAAGGCAATTATGGGCAAGGGCCCAATTGCTCATTTTGTTTCTTCAGATGGTTTATTAGAATCAGAAAATAATAATAAGTTAATTAAAAATCAATTATTTGATGTAGATAAATTTAAAGATGAAAAGGCAAAATTGGGCGATGTTGTGGTATATTCGAGAAGAGGTCGATACATTTTCAGTATGGTTATAACGGAAAAAAAGGATGATACAATCTTTCTAAACCATGTGTCTAGCGCTATTTTAGCACTAAGGAATGCCATGGAAAATTTGGGTACCAAAGTAATCAAAATTTCTGATAAGGGCCACAATTTGAATTTCATAACTTGGCTCTCAATTGAGCAAACATTTCAACAACATTTTAAAAATTCTGGTCTTCACGTGGTGATTTGTTCTGGTGAAATTATTATTCCTCCTGCTCATCAAAAGGATGAAATAATAAAGGAATTTCACGAATCCGTGGTTGGTGGTCATAAAGGAATCAATAAAACTTATTGGCGTATTAGGGAAAAGTATTTTTGGAAAAATATGAAGTGGGATATAGAGAGAATATTAGGAAATTGTAAAAATTGCATGCGAAATAAAGTACTTAGGAAGGGTACGCGAATGCCAATGATCATTACCGACACACCGAGAGAGCCATTTGAAAAAATTCAAATTGATCTTGTCGGACCACTTCCGGTAACACCGCGGATAAATCAATATATTTTAACAATCCAATGTGTGTTTTCAAAATATTCCGATGCAATTCCTTTGAAAATGACAGATTCCGTAACTATTGCTCAAGCAATAGCCGAAAACTTTATATCAAGATATGGTTGTCCTCGAATCATACAGTCGGATCAGGGAACAAATTTGACGAGTAAAGTTATTCAAAATTTTTGCAAAATATTTAAAATCAAAAAAATTCAAACTGTTGCTTACCATCCGCAGAGTTTGGAATCTTTAGAGCGTAGTCATCACACTCTGATCGAATATCTGCGCAATTTCGAAGGTCCTCACAATTGGGACGAATGGCTTCGATTCGCCGTTTTCTCCTATAATACCGCAGTTCATGAAGGTACTGGTTTCGCCCCATACACCATAGTATTTGGTAGAGAGGCAGTATTCCCAACAAGTTTCGACGAGAGACCTCCTGAAAGAACATATGTTGATTATTTGCGCGAAGTTTTCTTAAAACTAGATAACATCCAATCTAAAGCTAATGAGCGACTTCAGAATGCCAAAGAGAAAGCAAAGAGACATTATGATTTGAAAGCAAATCCTAAATATTTTAAGGTCGGAGCTTCTGTCTATTTAAAAAAGGAAAATAGATACGATAAAAAGTTTGACCCGTTATTCGATGGTCCATTTGCAATAGAAAACCTGTTAGGAGCCCGGAATGCCCAAATTAGAATAGGACACAATAAGTCGAAAATTGTCCATTTGGACAAATTAAAATTAGCAGCACACCCTGTAAACGAGTAATTCCGAGGCAAGTTAGGTCTTGGAATAAGAGAAAATTTTAATTTTCTTTATTCTAAAAGGGGGAGGTAATTGGGAAGTGATTATCGGTATGCATAGTTTCTAAATGGTATATGTTTTAGATTGGGATTTATTTGCATGAGCTATTTGCACTATCGGGTGTGAATGATCTCTGATTTTTGTTTTATTTGTAAAACAATTTAAGTTAATAATAATGAATTAGTTAATTAGAACTAAATTTTCGGGCGAAATTTACTAGAAATAATAACTTTACTTAATAGTATGTGTAAATTAAATTCACTTGACCTTTAATTAACGCAGAATAATTCGATTATTAGTGTTTTTAGTTGCAATACTTAACCATAAATAATAATTTTAATATTGTATAAACTTTTAATCATAAAAATGATACAATTTAAATTATTTAATTTTTAATAATATTCTAAGCCAAATTGTATTGTTACGTCTTAATGGACATAGCTTACATTATATTTTGTTAAATAATTGATGGTTCCTCGTTTTAGATTTTAATATTAATTAAAAAACTGGGATGAGGATAACTACTGTTTACAGAAATAAATTATTTAAACTTGAATATAAATTAATTGAAGTTTATTTGAATAATTGCAATTTGACTGAGATGGAGTACAAGTTTGAGTTTGAATTGATGCAGCTGGAGTGCTCTTGCTTCGATTGTCTCTTCTCGTTTAGTTTTAGTCCCCCTTAAACAGGGATGACTAATTAAACAAACGATAGAGTAGAAGAAATGAAAGTCAGAAAGTGAGGTAATTTATTACTTACTTATTTATTTTGTTGATGACGTGTTTCACCCTCTCGCCAGTAGAAAGGTAGAGTGCTTCCTCAATTGAATCTATGGGCAGTATGTCGGACTCGTAGGGGGGCGAGTATCGAAGAATGGATACTGAGCTGACCAGGTCAGTGGAGCTGGGCTCCGTTGTCCTTTTGTTGCAGGTGGTCTATTGAATCTGGATTCGATGCTTCCGCACAGAAGTTAAACTTTAGAAGAGGTTGACGGGCCGAGTATTTCGGACCGGAGTTTAGGATCTCGATGACTTTTATTGTAGTACTGGGTGGTGGGTCTTAACCGATGGAGTGTTTAAACTGGGTAGACTGGTTAAAGTTCCTAAACTGAAACTGACTAAACTGATTTCTGCTTCCAAATCTGCGGTATTTATACACAAGATCCCTCCTAAGATTGCCATAGGGGTGATTGGTATTAGAAGTAGGGATTCATCATGGTTCCAATTAGTGTTGATAATTAAGAGTGGTAGGGATTTAATTATCCAATGGGCATTGAGAATTATATGTATGCCCATATGCGGAAAGTGTCGCAGTAGCTAATATGCATTATATCCCTTCTTAATCCAGAGGGTTAATTAATAGGATAGCCAATCAGCGATGAGGAATCGTGATGTGCCCAAATATGGAGAATGGGGCAGTTACCAAAATATATGGTATCCCTTCCTAGATGACAAAGCCTGAGATATTCTAAGGCGTAGAAGGGCATAAGTTTGCGTGTGTTATTTGTGAGAGAGTCACCCTCCTACAACTGTCATCTCGATTGAGATATTTATTGCTTTTGTATCGAAGATGCTGGTGTCCGTTGCATAGGCATAAGTAGGTCAAGATGCTTAAATCATGTAGATGAATAGTATAGGTACCAGCATTTTGTAAACGTATGGGACTGAAAATTTGGTCTGTTCTTAAGGTTGGCTTGCTGATTAATTTATAGCTCTTCAATTAATGTGTGTTTGATGTCTATGTTAGTTCTGCAAATTTTATATAGCCCGCTCATTTTAGTTTAATGTACTGTATATGTGCTGTAGGTACCAGCATTTGAAAACGTATAGGATTGAAGATGTGGCTAGTTTTCATGATTGCTTCGTTGATTAATTTATGGTCCTTTGATTATTGTGTGCCCATTACTTGTGTTGAATAGGCGAGAATTTTATGTGTATCGCTTATTTTCGTTTACTATGCTATGTAAGTTCTATAGGTACCAACATTTTGTAAGCGTATGGGAAACAAAATGCAGCTAGCTTTTCTTGTTAGCTTGTTGATTAATTTATGTCTTCTTGATTAGCGTGTGCCTGTTTGTTGTGCGAAAGTTGATGCGTACAGCTCATCTTGATCTATTGCGTTGTTCGTTACAATTCTGATATTCGCGAATGATCTTAGCAATAGTAGGTTTGTTTATAATATGATTTTGACAATAATAATTGGATATTGGATATGATCTTTCAGCTTGTTGTTTTATTATTGAATATATTGAATATAAATGTTATGAAGTTATAATCTATTGTTTATAATTAGTTATTATTATTATAAAAGTCGCGGGACGTGACAGTATAATAATAATAATTAAAATATATTATTTAATAAGGTCGCATCCCTTATGGTTATTAATGGAACTATCGAAGGAAATTTCGGGTGATAGGCAATGATACAAACAGATCTGAAGTTTAGACTTCCGTATATTGTTACATTATAAAAGAAAAGTTACTTGATGCTACGAAAGCTAGCAAACGACTGACTGTGCGAACAGGCAACAGGGTCACATGACCATGAATTAAAAGTTTGGACACTAGATGTCTCTACAAACAACACATAGGTTTTATGCTTGATAATTTGGCGTATTTTTCAAATCCCCAACACTTCCCCTCAAGCTGAAAACATATTATTTATGCACTTTCATTGGTATAAGTCCAAATTCCTCGATGCATCTTCGATGATTTGATCCAGACAATGGCTTTGTCAAAACATCAGCCAACATTTCGGTTGATTGCAAATACTCCAGTTCGATGAGTCCAGTCTTCAAAGTTTCTCGTATGAAGTGGTGCCTGACGTCAATATGTTTCGTTCTACTATGAAACATTTGACTTTGAGCCAACTTCTGTGCACCTTGATTGTCATTAAAGATCTTGAGTTTGTCTGGTATTTGCAAACCCAGTTCCACCAGAAACCTTCTCAAATACATTGCCTCCTTCGCAGCTTCTGCAAGGCCCATGTATTCAGCCTCGGTGCTTGAGAGAGCCACGGTTCTTTGCTTTTTGGCCTCCCAGGAAATGGCTGCATTCCCAAATATGAAGACATATCCTGTGTAAGATCTCCTGTCATCTGTACAGTTGGCCCAGTCAGCATCGACAAAGCCTTTCAGAGGACTCCCTGTCCTTTGATACTTCAAGCCCAGATTAATAGTCCCACGTAGATACCGGAGGACTCGTTTTGCTACGATCCAATGTTCCCTGTTGTAACAATTGTTAAATTGGCTCAGCCAATTTACTGCATACGAAATGTCTGGCCTTGTTGCAACTGCCAGATACATCAATGCTCCAATGAGTTCCCTGAAAGAAAACTGATTCTGCTCCTCCTTGGAACATTGTTCAGATTTAGCCAACTTTATTCCTAGGCTAATTGGAGTTGAGACAGGTTTAGAATTCATCATATCAAATTTCTTCAGTATTTCTTCAATGTATATTTTCTGCGAGATCTCGATGACGTTATCTGTTTGACTGAACTCCATCCCTAGACAACGTTTCACCTTCCCCAGATTCTTTATGTCGAAAGACTCACTCAATTCTTGTTTAAAACCGTTGATCCAATTTACACTTCTCGATGCTATCAGCATGTCGTCCACATGCGTTGTCACGATCAAGTAATCATCTCCTCTTCGTGAAATGTAAACACAAGAGTCTGCATTTGTTGGTTTCAAGCAAAGCCTAAGAAAAACTTCTTCAAGCTTTTTATGCCACTGCCTCCCGGCTTGTTTGAGCCCATAAATGGCTTTTCTCAAGTGGCAGACTTTTTCTCCGTCCTCAATTGCCTGCATCATCTTTACAAAATTTCCTTGGTTTTCTTCAGCTGCAATCTTCGGTAATAATTCTTGCAACATCTCTGGTAACTCCATAAAAATCTCTTCTTCGACAATTCCATTCAAGAATGCTGTTGTCACATCCAGTTGATGAACGACAAGGCCCGCTTCCACTGCCAGTGCCATCAGGAGACGAATTGACCCTAAACGTGCCACGGGGGCAAAGGTTTCGTTAAAGTCAACACCAGGTTGTTGAGAGTAACCTTTTGCGACCAAACGCGCCTTTCTTCTTTCTATCGTTCCATCGTTTTTGTACTTGTTGGCAAGTACAATTCTACATCCAATAATATTTTTATTTTCAGGTCGATCTTCCAAATCCCACGTTCCATTTTTGATCAGCGCCTTGAATTCTTCTTGAATTGCCCTTTGCCATTCGTCCGCATGGCATCCGTTGAGCGCTTCTTTGACAGAAATTTCGGCAACATTGGCATAATCCTGAGCACTTTCAGCTAATCCTCCTTGCACAAAGTTAAATTGTCTTCGAGGCCTTCCGGGTTTACCTGATTTCAGAATACGTGTTCTTCCAGCGCCTCTCACCCTTGCAACTTCAAAACCTAAAAAAGGTTCTTCGTCGGATAAATCGTTGATTTCTGCTTCAATTTCGATGTCGTCTTCTTCTTCTGGTTGCTGTTGTATTGGATTTACTTCTACCCAATTTTGATCAGTAGGTTGATCTAGATTTGTTTTATCAAAAATATCTTCTGAGGAAAAGTCTTCTTGCTTTTCTTTCAAGCTGAACTTGTTGATGAACGCTACATCTCTAGCAACTTCTACTTTTCTTTCTTCTGGTATCCATACTCGATAACCTTTCTGGATATCTGAATACCCGATAAAAATTCCTTCTTTTCCGCAAGATTCAAATTTCCCCTTAGCTGGATCCTTGTTGTAGATAAATACCTGACGTCCAAAAATTCTGAGATGCGATAGGTCCGGTACCTTTCCTTTCCATTCTTCGTAAGGAGTCTTTCCTTCCAAACTCCTAGAAGGACGTCTGTTGCGGACATGATTTGCAACTGCAATAGCTTCTCCCCAGAACGAAGGTGGTAGGTTACAGTCAGCTATCATGCACCTGGCTGTTTCGACGAGAGTGCGGTTTTTCCTCTCGGCAACACCGTTTTGTTGAGGAGTGTACGGCACTGTGAGTCTGCGAACGATTCCGCATTCCTGGAGATAACTGTCAAATTCTTTTGAACAATATTCCCCCCCGTTGTCCGATTGAACAAATTTAATTTTTCTTTCCACTTGGTTTTCAGCAGTAGATTTAAAAACATTGAACGCGTCTAAAAGGTCACTTTTGCGTTTTAAAAATTTTATTTCACACCACCGCGTTGCATCGTCTATAAACGTAGCAAAGTACCTTGCTCCACCAAGGGATTCGACTCTCATCGGACCACAAATGTCACTGTGCACAATTTCGAGAACTTTTGCGCTTTTTAATGACCTTTTTGGAAAAGGCATTCGGGTGAACTTTCCTTTTAAACACGATTCACACACTGACAGCTTATACCGTACATTGAATTCGACACCAACACCTTTTTCTTCACTGAAAAATACTTTTGAGACACTTTTCATTTAAATGTCCCAATCGCTTGTGCCACCATTCGATTTTTGACGGGACCTGATCCTCACTTGACACACTCGCGACTTCAGAACGCGCTTTTCGATCCGCCGCGTCCCATGCTGTCGCTGCCGCTTAAAAGACCGCTTGAGCCGCTGCATCTGCACCTGTAACTTCCGGTTTCACTTTTTCAACAATCACATATTCCCATGTATCATTGCGAACAAGAAGTGCTTCGACTTGCAACTTCCACGTGTCGTAATTGTCTTTTGTTAAAGTTTCAATCCGCGTCGAATACGTTGAGGCCATTTTGGAAGTAGACCGCACGCTTCCTCTCGAACACGAACACAACTAACACGTTTTACTTATCACTCACGATCGCGAGAACTGGGCCCATAACCTAATGGAACTATCGATGGAAATTTCGGGTGATAGGCAATGATACAAACAGATCTGAAGTTTAGACTTCCGTATATTGTTACATTATAAAAGAAAAGTTACTTGATGCTACGAAAGCTAGCAAACGACTGACTGTGCGAACAGGCAACAGGGTCACATGACCATGAATTAAAAATTTGGACACTAGATGTCTCTACAAACAACACATAGGTTTTATGCTTGATAATTTGGCGTATTTTTCAAATCCCCAACAGTTATTAAAAAGACTTTTTTTTTTAATTAGAAGTTGAATAAATACCAAACTAAGTATATTACGTACATATTTAAATTAAACAAAGTAATAATAAATAATATAAGATGAATAAATGAAAAATTAAGGGGTAAATTTAGTAAGTTATTTTGAATTAATGAGTTAATCTGAGCAAATAGATTAAATGTAAATAATGTAAATAAGCCTTATATAATGAACTGTAGAACCTTCAAATATATAACATTAACCATTATATTAATTGCAAAAGTTTATAATAATAATAATAAATAGTCTTTAGTGATAAATCAGTATATTAATAAATAAATTGAAATTTCTAAATAGTTATGTAGTGTAAGATTCTTAATAGATTTGCTTGAAATTATAACTTTATTTTACAGTATATATTTTAGTTAAATTTGTTTAAATATTACTTTATTTAAAAAATAAGATAATAACTAGATAAGTTATAAATTTAAATAATATCCTTTAACCACGAATAATAATTAGATTGAAGTAAAAACTTATAATGATATAAGTTGATGTATTTAACCTAGATACTTAAAGGAAGGTTGATTCCATTATTTTTGTTTTTTTTTTAATTCTTACTCCTAAATTAATTGGTAAATTAACAAATGAAGTGGTAAAACATTGAAACATTTAAATTTCTAAAATTGCTGGAAATTTTTTGCAGAATTAAATTATTAAATAGTATAATATGTATGAGTGAATAGATAAAATATATTGTATATAGGAAAGGCTGCAGCCTGCCCCCAGTTTTTTGTGGGTTTCCTGTCGGTTCGTACGGCATAAGCCGGGGTTGTAAAACGGCGTGGGGCCCACGCACCAAAAGAAAGATAAAAGGTGCCTTTCGCGACCGTCAAGCCATGTATGAAAGAATTGAGATAGTAATTATAACAAGATTTAATATAGGATTAAATATATGTATTAATTTAGTTATTGTGTGTATGGATTAATTTTGCAGGAGTTTTTGAGCAATTTGGAATGAAACATTGGCGTTTTGAAAAACTAAAATTTAAAATATAGATATCTTATTATAATTAACATATATAATTTGACAGGGTGAAGATTTAAATTCAGTAATTTCCTAAATTTAAATTGTTCTATATAAATAAATACTAAAATGTAAATATTTAACGTAATTACCTTTTTTTTACATTCTCATCATAATGAGAAAGTATTGGTTTTATGTGAAAAATGACTTTCACGGATTCCATCAAATTTCGACGTTTTGAGGCCCCCTGAGTCAGAAAAAATGGTTTTTATGTCGGTGCCTGTCTGTCTGTCGTTGTCGTCGTCTGTATATCGGATAACTTTTGAAAGACTAATCGGATTGGATTGTGCTTTGGCACACAGCTTCAAGGGGCAAAAAAAAAGATCGAGTTCGTTAACCAGCCATTTTGGATGAAAATTCAAAAAGTTAAAACATTTTCAAAAATTTTTAGACAATTTTTTCCAAATTTGAAAATTATATGTGCGGCCGCTTATAGTACTCGAAAATTTAAACAATTTATCCTTACGACTTGTTTTGATAAAAAGAAAATTGTCCGAGTTACAGCATTTTCAAAATCCCCCCAAAAAAACGAAAAGTAACATTTTCGGCCAAACAACGCACGATACGAAAAAAAGTCAAGATAGGAAAAGTGTTTCTTTTCGCACGTGATACAAGATTATCATGACGACCTTTCCAATTTTCTTGAAAAAAATCGAAAATTCAAATTTTGATCGCACAAAAAATAATGAATTATTACATTCTCATCATAATGAGAAAGTATTGGTTTTATGTGAAAAATGACTTTCGCGGATTCCATAAAATGTCGACGTTTTGAGGCCCCCTGAGTCAGAAAAAATGGTTTTTACGTCGGTGTCTGTCTGTCGTTGTCGTCGTCTGTATATCGGATAACTTTTGAAAGACTAATCGGATTGGATTGTGCTTTGGCACACAGTTTCAGGGGGCAAAAAAAAAGATCGAGTTCGTTAACCAGCCATTTTGGATGAA
>CAKNYM010044056.1:0-22692 GCA_932195095.1 Andricus curvator
ATCGCCAAACTGTGAATTTGTTTATAAAAATTGTTTAAATAGTGAATTATTGTTGTCAATTTCCAAAGTACCATAGTAAAGAGTCATCGGGAAGACATCCCTAGTTGATTCCGTGAACAAAAATTGAGCCTATTCATTGAAAAATCGCCAAACTGTGAATTTTTTATGAACATTGTTTAAATAATGAATAATTGTTGTCAATTTGCAAAGTATCATAGTAAGGAGTCATCGGAAAAACATTCCTAGTTGATTCTGTAAACAAAAATTGAGCCTATTCATTGGAAAGTCGTGAAACTGTGAATTTGTTTATAAAAATTATTGAAACAATTACCAAAAATATTCTTGATTAATGATAATGGTACAATTATACATAATAATGGTACAATACAATTTTTTTTTAATTGTTATAACCAACTGGAAATTATTCCCATATAGTTGTAACAGTGTTTTAAGATCTTCTTTGATACTGTGAATGTCTTAAACGAAATGGCACTTGGGAAAAGTTTAAAAAAAAATTGCAACTTTGTTGTTAAAAAACAAAATTTTAAACAAATAAAAAAACAATCTAATCATACGAATCTTTTCAAAATTCAAAAAGCTTTCATATTAAAGAAATAACGTTTAAATCGGATGAATAGTGTAGGCTAAAAATTGATTTGTCCATGGGTACCTTTTTGCCCCACTGTGCGTCGCTCTCCGCAGCGAAGCAGAGACAACGATTGAGCAGCAGTAGAGCAGAGACAACGAACGAGTAATATCAGCGGCAGCAGAAAACGTAGTGACTTTGAGACTTTTTCAAAAGAATATTGGGATACAACAGACCTAATATTACACGGAACTTTTCCAAAAATTAATTCAGAAAAATTTCATAATATATTTGGGAATTGTTCTTTAAAGTTAGAAAATTTTCCTGAAAATAAATTCAGAAAAATTTCCCAATTTATTTGGGAACTGTACTTTGAAATTTGGAAATCATCCCAAAAGTAGATTCGGATCAGAAATCACATGAAACCCGTGATCCCAAAATTTTTTCAAACTTTGAAACAATATTTACCTAAATTATAATATGTGGCATAATCAAAATGCTAGATAAACTGCCTTGGCATATAAATATATCAACATGTATACTACCGTCGAAATTTATCTACAAGCGCTAGCACGAGCGGTAGTCAAAGTCGCCGAATGACTTCTAATAAAGATATTTATGACCTTTCAAAGAAAACGTGAGACGCTAGAAGTTTTAAAAAAAATTCACGAATTTCTCGAATTTTGTACCTCAGATTCAACTTGTGGCATGACTCAAAAAAGTTGTAGCGAAAATCTGAAATTTTTACCAGACAGTTTTTGAAATTTTATCTGTAATTGAGGTTAAAAATTTTGTTGTAAACTTTGCTCTCGGCCCCGGCCGGTCCGCTGCTCGTCTCGTTCGCTGCGGCAGCAGTGCTCCCAATTCGGCTCCTCAACTGCGCATGCGCCGCATCGTCAGTCTCATTGGCGCGCGATCAACATCCAATGAGACTGCTCATGCAACGCATGCGCTGTGTATTTGGGGAGCTGAATCTATAATTTATATTTTTTTTCCTTACATATTATTTTTGAATTCAGCAAACTTCGAAATATTTCACTGAAAGCGTTAAGCCGTTAAGGCAAGCTTCTTTCAACCAATAAAATATCCGCTGGTCAGGGAATATTTCTTAGTAACATACGATTTATAATTTCCTTCGAAGACCATAATTTTTGTTTTATTTACGTTAATTTTGAGGCCTATGTTCTTCATCCTTGTATTCAGTTTGCTCAACATTCTTTGCAAGTCTTCGATTGACTCTGCCATAACAACCTTATAATCTGTGAACGCTAACCCACGTACCCTCACTGTCCCGAGATCCACACCTTCTTCGTCGAAGAGGGCCATTCATAAACACTTGTCCATGTGAATGATTAATTAAAAAAACATTTTCAAAAATACCGTTTTTAGCATGAATTTTACATACAACTGCTACTTTGCATTTTTGGAGCACGTTTAGATCACAATACATGAGGATTGTGGGGTGGGGGGATTTAAAAGTTATTGGGTGCAAATTATTCCTTGAAACTTCCTTAAGAGGTGACCAAACTTTACTTTACAAAAAGTTAATAACAAGTACTTCTTTTTTTCCATTTTTTCGAAAACTGAGCTGTGTAATGAAAGATTAAGTTGATTTTTAAACCACACTTTTCAGTTTTCTATCCTAATATTTCAAAAGTATTAAAGTAATGTATGTTTTAAAATTCAATATCAAATTTCCTAGGGCACAAAATAAAAGATTATTAATTGTTTTAATTAGTATAGCTGTCAAACTTTATTTTGAAATTTATTTGTTGCGCATTCATTGGTGAGCAACTTTACCCCACATGAGCGACTTTACCCCGTTTCACGGTACATTTCCTAATGATAAGTTTGAGCAAAGTTTTTTAATTTTTCGAAAGATGGCCCTGCAACAACAAAGCTGAAAAATGACTTCATTGGTTAAGAATAACGTGCATCCGACAGATCTTATTTAATTTGGACGTGAAGAGTTTGAAAAAAGTTGATAAAATTTCCCAGGGATTTGTCGAGGCCAATGCTTAACTCATTTCTTAAATTTTGTATACATCCACAAATATGGCGAGAAAAAAAATTTAGAGTTTCGCAAACCTGGGCAGTAATCGTTATAACTTCGGTCGGGTGTCTGTCCGTCGTCTTTTTTCCCAAGAACGAGAAGCGATGGGGAAGTGAGGGAAAATTATAGGAGCGGAAGTACGGCAAGTAAGGGGAAATGGGGAGAGGATGTAGGAGAATGTAGGAGAAACCATTGAAAGGGAAGTAGGAAAAAATAAGGAAGGGGTAGTGAGGGGAAATAAGGGAAGGGAAACTAGGAACTGTGAGGGGAAATGAGTGGGAGCAGAAGAAATCATGCAAGGGGAAGTAGGTGAACTACGAGAAATTAGTAGAGGGGTAGTACAATAAAAGGGGGGGGGGATTTGGTCAGTTGAGCAGAACTTAGAAGTAGGGGAATTGGTTAGAAATAAGGGTCAGTGAGAGGAGTGTGGGCTAGCGAAGAAAGGAGAGGAGGAAGTAGAGGAGCGAAAAGTTGGAGAAGAGGAGTGAAGGGTAAAGTGAAGAGAGGGTAAGTAGTGAAATATATGAGAGGTATGGGAGGGAAAGTATGGCAGTGGGAGCTTTTGTACGACCTAATTAACGTCTTAATAGGTTGCGATACCATTTTGGTAGACGCGCTGGAAAATGAGGGGAAGAGAATTGGGGAAAGGTAATGGATACGAGAAGTGGGGGGTAAGGGAAATAAGAGGAGGAATTGTGTTAGGGAAAATGAGGGGTTGTGAGTGAAGGAGAAGTGGGAGAAGTAAAGGAAATGTGGAGTAGGGAAGTGAAGGGAAGTGAGTAGAGGAGAAGTGAGGAAAAATGGGGGTAGGAAAAGTAGCGGAAAAGAGGAGAAATTTTGGGGGGAAATGTAGAGGAAGCGGAGTATTATTTGGGGAATTGAGGAGAGGGGGAAATAGATGAGAAAGCAGTTGGGGAAGAAAGGGAAAGCAAGGGTTGTAGCATGAGGACGCGAAGTAGGGGAAGATAGGGTAAGTATAGGAATGTAGGTGGATTAGGGGAGGAAAGTATGGGAGGGGAAGTTTAAACGAACTAATTACAACCAATATTATCAAAAATAAAGATAGGGTTAGGTTTAGATTCATTAGGTGAAGCTACTTGTTCAAGCTCACTATATTGAAAGTACTCAACGCCATCTACGTCTTTGATTTATTTTCCCAAGTATTGATACCTAAGTTGTTGCAGACATTTAGAGCAGATGTAATTATTTTCAAATCTGAGATCATTTGGATGTAGAATTAGGAAAGCAGTGCATTTGTTTCCCGCTATTGGATCGTCCACACAAAATTGCACGAGTGCTGTCTGATTGCAGATTACCATGTCGCTTCCCACTCTTCTGCTCAGGCTCAATGGAGGTATCTGTATTAGCAATTGGAAGATGAACAGGTTGCGTCTCAAACCGCATCTTGATACTAACTGCTGGTACCGCTGCTACAAAAAAGGAAGAAATACTGAACATTCTAGCTTCAGTTATGATAAATCTATATCAAACTATCAGATTCATGCTTGTCAACCTCATTATTCTTCATGATTTAACAACAGTGATGAGAGTAGAATTGCAACTCAACATCAGGAGTTATGCAATCTTCCAAGCAAAGTTCATTACATATATTTGAAAGACTGCTGAAAGCAGATGGAACTACAGTTACAACAATTACAAATTTTGTTGGCACTGTCACCTTTCTTTTTATTTGATGAAATTCGCTATGAACTCAATGGTATTGAGATTGACTGATGTAAAAGTTTCGGCCATACAAGTACTTTGAAGAGCTACATTTATCTTGCTCCTACTAAGCTTAATTCTGCTGAGAATGCAGGTTGGCTTGACAAAGATGCGAATGCCAGAATAACAGATGAAGCTGGATACTTTGATGTAACAATACTACTAAACATGATTCTTGAATTCGCGCAAGATTACTGAATAATTATTGTTAATGCTAACAATGAGTTTGCATTAACAAGATCACGTACGGACTTTAATACAATTATGTTAAAAGATCTTGAAGTTTTTTGACCAGGTGTTTATTGATTGAGAAGATGTAAATATTCTTCGTTCTACTGGTTCAAAATTTATAAATTTTTAAAATCGTAAGGCTTTCGTTTTCTAATGGACAACCTCCTCATTACAGATGTTTTTTCTAAAAACTTATCATTTCACTATGACTCTACGAAACAGATACATACCACTATTAGGTATTATTGCTTTGTTATCTGGCGATGAAATGAAAATACCTAATTTCTTAAAATCAATGATGTGACTAGAATTTTGAGAATCATGGGATCAATATTGCCAATAAGAAGGAAAGTGGAGCTGAAGGACGAAAAAGACGAAAATTGAAAGAGGAAGAAGCCAAGATGTCCAGAAAATTTTTCAAGGCCGTCATTGAAAAGTCTGATGCAAGCAGTTCAGACACAGTGACGAGAATAACGAGTTTCAGGGTAGTGAGGTTATTCAAGAAAAAGGTGATACAAGAATAAGGGAAGAAGTGGGTTTTGGCGACCTTGTAGATGTTCACGAAGATCCCTAACTGTCATTCCAAAAGTTGTTGAACAGTGTGATATTGGACTTTTAAAATCTGGCAAGACTAGGAAAGTAATTCTGCCTGATGCTTTGAAGACAGAAATAGTTTAAATTGGTTCAAAGTATTTCCAAAACAGTGCAGGACCTTTCCTACCAACACCTAATCGTTCAATGAATAAGACATGGTTCAAGAAGAAATTGGGAGATGGTTGTGGTGAAGAAGTGACTCTCTCATGGCTAATCTAGTCCCCATCTAAAAAGTTTGCATATTGTATCTGTATTCTTATTTCTTCTAAATTGGATCATCAATCTACATTGGAGCAGGAATATGGATTTAGACAGTGGAAAGCACCTGAAAGGCTAATCGCTTATAAAAATGCCAAGAATCATCGTGACTATTTTATCGAGTTGAAAGACATGGAAAGAAATTTATCAAGGATAAGATGAAATCGTTGATGCTGAATTCCAAAGACAGACTGAGAGAGAAAAGTAGAAGTGGCTTGATGTCTTAATGAGAATCCTTCACTGCATAAAGTTCCTTGCTAC
The DNA here is from genome assembly GCA_932195095.1 of Andricus curvator. Taxonomy (NCBI): domain Eukaryota; kingdom Metazoa; phylum Arthropoda; class Insecta; order Hymenoptera; family Cynipidae; genus Andricus; species Andricus curvator. The sequence continues at coordinate 5,706 of CAKNYM010044056.1, forward strand.
TCAAAATCTGACATTACGAGACCACAGGGAGTTATTTCATACAAATGATGATGAGGTAAATTTAGGAAATTTCCTTGGCTTGCTGATGCTACTTGCAAACTTTCATCATGTCACGAAAGAACATCTCACTTATACGGAAAGTCCTTCTGGATCAACGTCTCATCATTCACGCAGGGTCCAAAATGAATTCTTACATTTGAAGGTATCCACTTTTCGCCAGAGTTTATTAAGAAGCATTCTTGAATCAAAATACTATGATCTCTTATTTGTCTCGACTCCTGATATGGCACGCTGTGAGCAGATGTCAGAAGTTGTTAGATAAGTAGAAATTGTTTTTGAAAAGAAGGAAGTCCGAGTTGGGAAATCTTTCCTCGGTTCTATACATCTAAGCCAGAAGGATGCTGAAATCTTGATTGGAGACAGCCTGAAACAGCCAGAGAAAAATGGAATTAATCTAGAAGTTTGTCGTTCACAGAGTTATGACAATGCTCCAGTGATGGCTGGGAACGTAAGTACCGTTCAACAACAAATAAGCAAGAAGAATTATCTGGCAATATGAGAATTGCGATATTGACTCACTTAACTTGGTGGGTGTACATTCGGCTAAGCAAACTACAAATACGGTCACGTTTTTTGGGACTATCCAAGCTCTCTATGTATTTTTTCCTAGTTCCACGTTGCAGTGGGAAAAATTCACAAACGCCTTACCTGTAGTTTTTGAATCTGAATCTGAAACTAGATGGAGGGCAAGGACAGAAGCAGTAAAGCCTGTCGACAATCACCTTGAGGATATACTGCAAGTTCTCGAGGACATGATAGATGATGAAAATCATACTAGTGAAACAAGAAGTGCGGCAAAGCTGCTATACAACCGCATCTTGACTTACGATTTCCTAACATTGCTAGGATTTTGGAACAAAGTGCTGGTTCGCATTGATCATGTTCAAAAAAGGCTGCAGGATCCCAGCAAGAACTTTCACGATGCTGCCTTAGATTTAAAGGCCTTGAGAGGTTATTTCAATGATAAAAGAGAAGATTTGGTTAATAATTCGATTGACAAAGGATTCCGTCTTTGTGAAGATTGATACGTACAAGTGGCTAAGCGTCTAATTCGAAAGAAATGTATGACTGGTGAGAAGGCGAGGGATTCTGGGTTAACAACTAAAGAAAAAATGTAAAGAGTTATGAAGGGAGCGCTGGATCGTCTTCATAGAGTGCAGTTCCACCGACCGAGCTTAGGCGGCGTGGCGTCGCTTATACGTGAGCAGCGCGGCCTATCCAGTGGCTTACAGGTGGAGGGGATACAGAGATTGAAAAAAGACCGCCGATGCTACCTCGCTCACTCCTATGTATCCCCTCCACCTCCAAGCCGCTGGATAGGCCGCGCCACTCACGTATAAGCGACGCCACGCCGCCTAAGTTCGTTCGGTGGAACTGCTCTCATAGTGTAATGAACAAAAGGTTTACTTGTCTCCATGACGCCGAAGTCAAGCTTGGTTTTCTCGTTGATGTTATGGGACTACCTTATGATACTAGTTGCAATGATCTAAAGAAGAATTGCACAAAGTTTGGTGAAGCCTATGTTTGTGATTTTGATGAAACACAGCTTTATGAAAAACTTTTAGATTTTCGAATGTTGCTTTCCAGTAGGGAAAACATAAAAATAAAAAGTCTCGAACAGATTCTTGAATTTATTGTTCAACACGGAGATGAGAGTCTTCCCCAATCTCTGTATTGCAATTAAGATTATGCTAAACATAGCAATTTCGATCGCCAGCTGTGACCGATAATTCAGTAAAATGAAATTGATACTTTTATACTTGAGAGCTTCAGTGGGTCAAAGCAGAGGAAGGACATTATAAACAAATTTTCGCCACTTAAAGCAAGGAAAGTGCAGTTTTGTTTGTAGCTATGCTACTCAATGAGTCAAAGTGTTAATTACAATGTATGTACCTGGCTAATCGTAAGATAGTAGTATAATCGTAATAATTGAAGATTCAAATTTCAATCGCGTTTTCCGAATCATCCTAATTTTCATATTTTGTTTCCATCTCAATTATCATCATATAAAGAGTTTATAAGAGTCAGTGTTGACGTAGAATTTTATAATCTTTACAACTATTTTTTAGAAAGGTGGTCGTTACTTTTTTGAACAAGTAAACGCGTTCCAATATCAGAAGTGGTTTCTCGAACCACTCGTGCTAGTCGTATAGATAATTTCCGATTGTGTTACACATTAGTGTAACACAAGACCAGTTTCTGATTGAACAGTGGACGAGACATTTAACTATTCAAACTTCAAACTTATTTTTTTTCATCGTTGCTGCTCTGAATTTTTTAAACTTTCATCATGAAAACGCAAGTGACAAGTTCATACTCTATATTATATTTGGTATTCATATCGGTTCTCATTTCCTTGTTAAATGCGGAACTTATCGTAAAAGTTTCTGAAGGACTACTCAATGGAACGCAATTTGTTTCAAAAGGAGGAAGACATTTTTCAGCATTTGTTGGAATTCCTTTCACCGAAACACCAATTGGTCCATTGCGGTAAGTTCGAATTTTTTCAATAAGATGATTTCCACATAAGAATAATTATTTTATAAGTGCATATTATATCAGCATATGTCCGAAATGGACGATTAAGGACAAAAAGAAATCGTTTTCTCTTTTAATTTCCTGTCAATTGCAGTTCCAGTGATGCAATGTGATGCTAATGAAAGTCTATACTGATCAGTTGTTCAGATAATTTGATTAGAAAGTCAATAAATAATATCATTGGCAACATATGCTACATATGCCTTTCAATGTCCACGTTGGCAATATAACTCGAGCAGATATAATGTAGCAAACTATTTATATCTGTCTTCAAATCTGCACACTGGGAATTTTTTTATAAAATTAAAAATAATATGTCAATAAGTTCAAAAAACAGTACCGAAGAATAAATTTACATGATGAATTATCACCTGGCAGATATAACTAAAGATCTCGAAGGCTGGTATTACAACATTGCCATATCAATGTGGGCACCATACTATAATTTAGTCGTTATTTAGTGCTAATTTATGCTGCAGAAAAAAAATTTTCGCCTGGTAATTTTAGTCAAAAATATATAGTAATGTTAGATTCAGCTGAAGCCACAAACCGGTATGCGAAACATGGAAACTATTAATGATAAAAAATTCTCCTTTGAGCAGGAATTTAGTGCTAATTAAGTGCTCATGATTAAATTCAAGTAATACTGAGCATTAGGATAGATGGGGAAACAATTGAAATAAAAAATGTCCTAGCACAAAAAGTTTCAGTTTTTCACATTATCCGCAAAATTTTGTTGAGCATGAGCCAAAATTTACCTGAAAAAATTACGAAGTTTATGGCAATTAAACTAACCAGACACATATCGATTTCTTTTGGACTCGGAGGAATGACGCAATCTGATGCAACTAAGGCGTTGAGTCCGACCCTGATGTTTTTTGTCACGCTTGATTGAACAGCGCCTCCCCTCTCAGGCCCGCGGCTCCTCTCATCCGAAACCGCCGAGCGGCATCAATTCTCCGAATGCACAAATTCAGTTTACGGCAATCCAGGTTCCAGTGTAGTTGCTAATCGACTGAAAATTTCAAAACTCATTAGTATAGGGGAAACCTTCATCTGCAACATGGACTATTTCTATATTTTTTGGACAGATAGTAGTCATAAATATTTACAAAAATTTGTTATGCCAAAAGTGATCCTAGCGTTGGATTCGGAAGACTTTAAACTTTCACAAGCTTTGGATTAAACAATTCAGAGATTTTTTTTGGTTGAGTTGCAATCAAAATAAGTAAGCGGCCTTGACATTTGGCCGCGATATCAGTTCTCATCTTGTAATTATTATCAGTAAAGTAATTATTATTAGTAAATTTTCACTTTTTTAATTTTTGACTGAAAGTTAGGTTAATTATAACTAAATAAATTAGACACTGTTTTTTTTTTTTTAATCAATCAGTTCGATCTAGTTCAGACTTGGAGAGCTGATTTATCAATAGAAAAAGTTTCTAGAGTTTCAGTGAAAGGAACTAAAAATACCAGTGTTCTTTTTACTGAGGAATCAGCGAAAAATACTGAAACAGAAAAAAGTGTCTCCTCTAATTTATTTTTCCCTGATCCTTTTTTTTATTTAAAAATTTATTAACATATGTAAATTCTTCAATTTTAGTTTTAGCAACCCTGTGCCAAAAATGCCGTGGGATGGAATACGATCTGCAAATAAAGAAGCCAAAGTGTGTCCTCAACTATCACTGACTGGCAAGGTTATTGGGGATGAGGACTGTTTGTACCTAAATGTCTATTCACCAGTATTGAATTTTTCTTCATCTATGGTGAGAACTTCAACCAAAATAGATTAAATTATAATGAGCCGTCCATAAACTACGTTAGCGATTTAAATGTGAAAAATTTGAAAAAGCTGATAAAATTTCCCAGGGAGTTGTCGAGGCCGATTTTTAATTATTTTTTTTATAAATTAGTAAATATATCAAAAAAAAATGTTTAGGGTTTCGTAGCCCTGGGCATAAACCCTCATAGTTTCGGTCGGGTGTCCCTATGTCATATGTTTGTTTCAAGGAGGGGAAGTGATAGGAAAGTGAGGGAAAATGAGGCGAGCGGAAGTACGGTAAGTAAGGGGAAATCGAGGGAGTTGGAGTAGGAGAAAGTCGGGGAAAATATGGGACGTGAATTAGGGGAAATGAGGGGAGGAAAAAGTAGGATGAGTGAGTGGTCAAGGGAGGGGAGAAGGAGTATGAAATGTGAGGGAAATGAGTGGAGTGGAAGTAGGTAAAATGAAGGAAGGAGAAGTAGGTGAATTAGGAGAATTTGGAGAAATTAGGAGAGGTGTAGTAGGGAAAATTAGGGGTGAGAAAGTAAAGGAAATAAGGGGAGGATAAAGTAGGATGAGTGAGTGGTCAAGGGAGGGGAGGGGCAGTACGAAATCTGAGAAGAAATGAGTGGAGTGAAAGTAGGTAAAATGAAGGAAGGGGAAGTAGGTGAATTAAGAGAATTTAGAGAAATTAGGAGAGGTGTAGTGGGGAAAATTAGGAGTGAGAAAGTAGAGGAATTTCAGGAAAATGAGGGTCGGGAAAGGATTGGAGGTGAGTATAAGTTGGTGAAATGATTGAAAATAAGGGTCAGTAGTACCCTACTGACCTGAGGTGAGGGTAGCGTGAGCTGAGGAAGCGAAGAGAGGGGAAAGTAGAGGAGGAAGGAGTTAGGTGAGAGAAGAAGCAAATGGTGAAATGAGAGTAGGGTGAGTAGGGCAGTATATGGGGATTAACATCTTGATTGGATACGAAACACTTTTTTGTAGGTGCTAGGGAAAATGAGGGTAAAGAAAGTAAGGGAAAGTAACGGAAATGAGGGGAGGGAGTAAAAGAAATTAGGGAATATGAGGGGTAGAATGTAAGGGGAGTTGGGGGATGAGGGGTGATAAGGGAAGGGGAAGTACGAAAAGTGAAGGAAATATGAGGTGCGGAAGTGAAAGGAAGTGAGTGGAGGGGAAGTGAGGGAAAATAAGGGTGGGTAAGGGGAGCTTTAGCTGGGGAATTAAGGAGAGGTGAAATTAGATGAGGAAGAAGTAGGCAAGGGAGAGAAAGCGAAATTTTCTGGGTACGGGAAGTAGGGGAGAGGGTAAGTAGGGGAAAAGCACCTGACCGGAAAGCAGTGGTTCTGTGGTTCGGTTCCCAGCAGAACGAAAGAAGATCTTTTTTTGGACACAAATTATTTAAAATATTTTGTTGTTGCCGCAACAGTTTGATTAAAAGTTGAGTATGTTTTTATTGAAACTTCGTTTCCTTTGTTCGGGCGGGCATCAACAATTTCCTTAAACTCTCCACGTATTTTATGGATGGCTCCTATGCATAATAGCACTTTTACTAATATTTTTTAACTTCTCGCCAAAATTTAAATTTATTTTTAACTTTTCACATATCAACAAATTTCATTACTTCCTCTACATATATTTGTATCATTGTAACTTATACATATTTTTATAAATTATAAATCTCTAGGTTAGCAATACTTTCAACGGTAATTTATTGCCAGTGATGATGTGGATCCACGGAGGAGCTTTTTTTGCGGGAAGTGCAGGCCCCAGTAAATTTGGTCCCAAGTACCTTCTAGACAAGGATATTATCCTTGTTTCAATGAATTATCGTTTGGGAATTTTGGGATTTCTTTCTACGGGAGATTCCGTTGCACCAGGAAATTTTGGTTTAAAGGATCAAGTAGTTGCATTTAAATGGGTTCGACAAAATATCCACATTTTTGGTGGAGACAAAAATCGAGTTACCATATTTGGTGAAAGTGCTGGTGGGGCTAGTGTAAATTTCCATGCAATCTCAGACGCATCTAATGGTAATCCAACTGATTTAAAGGTTTTTTTTTATAATGTATTCAAAAACCTTTAAAAATCAGGTTAAAATAGTATATTGTGCACCAATTCTTTTTACGGCCTAGCGTGAGTTTTCGCAAACACGCGAGACCGTAAAAAGACTCCGTTCCCTTAGTACACACAATATTTTATGTAATAAGAGTATGGTTTCCGAGTTTTCTTATGATATTACTTCTCAGCTTTGAGGTTAGTTTGAAGGAACAAGTGCCGCGCAGAAAAGTGCGCGTGCGTCGAAGTAACGAACGCGCATGCGCGAGCATGCGCGCGCATTTCCCACGGACAGTAAAGTGCACTTTACCAGCCTAGGCCGGTCAAGTACCCCACCACCAAAAAACGGCCTACTTTTCTGCTTCAATCCCGGCCCAGAAAGCAAGAAAAACATACTCGTGTTACATACAAATATTTAAGAATTAATTTGCTAGCTATGGAGACAATTTTCTGAATATGACTCTTGTATTTTTTAGGATTGTTTCAACAATATATCATTCAAAGTGGCAGTGTTTTAGCACCTTGGTCTTATCGAACGAGAAGTCAGTTTAAACCTTACGTAGATCAAGTTGCGAAAAATGTTGGCTGTTCCATAAACAATTCCGCTGATGTTATCGAATGCTTGAGAGAAACAAGTGTTGAGAAATTACTGACTGCTTTGATTTTAGGAATGTTTGATTATCCCGTATTACATTGGCTTCCGACAGATGAACCAGAGTCAGAAGGAGCATTTTTAACTGATAGTCCTAAAAACCTGGTGAAACAAAAGAAAACGAAAAATTTACCTGTCATCAGTGGTAACGTTGCTGATGAAGGAATCTTAGTTACTTTACGTAAGTTTTTCTGTTTCATTAGATAGCCCAAATTTTGGGAAAAAATCCCTTTGTTTAAGGAGACACCTGCTCCTAAGAAAATTATAAACTAATTTATCTCTCTAAAACCGTTTTTATTTCACACAGCATTTTATACAAACACGGCATCGGAACCAATCAATGACGTTGTTGAAAAATTCATCGATTCGACTGCTGATTTTTATGTATTACCTGAAGACGTACCTAAGTCCCGAAAAATAATTAAAGATTCTTATTTCAATGAAACAATTATTTCTGGTCATCCAGATAAGGTATTTATGTTTTTGAAAAAAAATTTCAGTTGAACACTGCCTAGTTGAATAATATTCTATTAAATATTTCCGAAAATGTTAAATTAATTAATGAAACGGAATTAAATTTTGTTTATGACTCAATTTTTGTAATTCTCAACACAGATGCTGGAACATCTAACCAAATTTGTAAGTGATAGTGGATTTTTATATCCGCAAATTGCCGTGGTCGATGAATTAGTCGAAATTTCAAAAAATCCTGTATATTATTATTTGTTTAATTATCGTGGCAAGGCGAATATGATCACCTTGGAATACAAAATGCAGAAAACTTTTGGTGTTGTTCACGGCGATGAACTTTTATATTTTTTCCCTATTCTACCCTCAAGTTCCTTAACTGAAAAAGATAAATTCGTCATTGATTTAATGGTAGATTTGTGGACATCTTTTGCAATAAATGGGTAAATATGACAATTTTTATAGAATTTTTTTATATTTGAATATTTATAACAAGTTTCTCTTTGTATATATTTGCATTTAAAAAAAAAAGCTTCCTATATGTGTCTATAATTTTTTTCAGAAAACCAACTTCTGGTCGGTTGGCTGATCCTAATATGTGGCAGCCTTTTTCAAAAAACGAATGTATCCTTAAGATTGATAATATTTCCAACAATGCTGATCGATATGCAACCATTCAGCAAGATTACTTTACTGATCGAATGAACTTTTGGAGAAAACATTTTCCTATTATATAAAATATCTTCCAGGTCTCTACTTGAGTAAATTGTAAATTTATTGCTGAATAAAATTACGAAATATCTGTAGATTTGTGTTTTTATAATTCAGGGATGCCGCTCCTTTGAAGAACCTGTAGATGGTAGGGTCTTTCCCTAGCTTATACCTAAAACATATCTACTATTTACAATATTTACATTTTTTTATATTTACTTCCTCCTCTATTTACAATCTTTCCTTCTCCATTCCTCTTCCTCCTTCCTTCTCTTTTTCTCCATCTTACCCAAGACTCCCTTCACCCATGCTACTGCCCTTTTGTCCCCCCTTTCATGCATCAACACCTCCATGCTTATCCCACTCCTTTCCACCTCTACGCACTCCTCCAGCCAGTGCTCCACTCTTGCCTCCCCCTTCCCACATAGTTCACACATCCTCTTTTCCCTGGCGAGCCAGAACCTATTAAAACCCTCCATGCACCCACATCTCATCCTCGCTATAAGCTCCTGACTTCCTTTCTCTCCTTTCTCTCACAAATATTGGGCTCTCGCCCTTGACATAATCCACACATAGTTCCGATTAAACCTTGTCTCTCTAATTCTCTCTTCCCCTGCTGTCTTCTCTCTCTTGATGACGTTTTTCTTAACCAACTCATATACCTTCCTTCCTTCCTCATGCATCCTTCTCACTTCATCCATCTGCAGTCCATTCGTTCTAAAATACCTTTCTCTTTCAACCTCCATCTTCCCACCCCCTCTCCTGTTCTCCTTCTTCCACCAACACTCCCTAACTAGCTTACTTCCCCCCTCTTCCAAAAATTTCTCCTCATATTTACACGCTCGACTCCCCGCTAGAATCCCTACACTCGTTCTCCCCGTCTCCCTCCTGACAATATAATTAGGCGTGTTCCTTGCCAACCCCAGTGTCCACTTTACATATCTCTCATGTATCCTATTTACCTCTTCGCTTTCCTTCCACCCCCACACCTCTACTCCATACAATAGCACACTCATCACTAGTGAGTCAAACAATTTCATTCTCCTTCCAAAATCATCTGCGAATAACTTCTTTCCCAACCCCCATACCTGCCTCATCACCACATTTGCCCTCCTCACTCTCTCTTTTATGTGGCCATCAACTCCGCCATTCCTCCAAAACAAGAAGCCCAGGTACACAAACTCTTTCACCTCCTGCACAGCCTTCCCCTCCCTTATCCCTTCCTTCTCCTTTTCTGAACACCATAACCTTGGACTTTTCCGCATTCAGTTCTAACCTTTTCTGATCCAGGTATCTTCTCAACCTCTACATCATTTCCTTTAAGGCCTCCTCGCTTTTTGCCAACAACACGATGTCATCTGCATACGCTAGTGACCAAATTCTAACCCCTCCTATCGTGACTCCTCCTACCACTCCGGCCTCCAGGTTACTTTCCATATCCGCAATTAAAATCGCAAAAAACGTTGGGCTAAGCGGACACCCTTGTCTTAACCCCCTATCCATCCAGAATCCCTCCGAAATCCCCTGCGTACACTCTCGACCCCTTCTTCGCTAATTCTCTATCCACCACGTGCTGCAGAACGTAGATATTGTCGATAGTACTCCTACCTGCCCTAAAGCCCGCCTGCGTCTCCGGCAATATTCCTTTCACCTCGACATCCTTCCGCAGCCTCTCCGCCACCACCATCGCGTATACTTCATACGCCGTATTCATTAGCGTAGTCCCTCTATAATTTTCCTGCCTATCCTTATCTCCTTTCTTATACAGAGGCACTATTAACCCTTCTCTCCACCCTCGTGGGAATCCCTCTCCCCCTTCTTAACTTCCTTATCTGTTTCTCTATCTCCTCGTCATGCAACTCCTCCATCTCTGCCTCCCCCGTTCTTCTACTCCCATCATCTCTCTTCCTTGAATCCGAGCCCTTAAATGATTCTTTAAAAAACTCCCTCCACTCCTCACTCCCTATCTTCTCGCTTATCCCTACTCTACGCTTCCTAAACCTATTTATTATTTTCCAGACGTCCCCCTCTGTCTTAACATTCCCTAACTCCTCCTCCAGCTCTTTCTCCTTTTCTTGTTCTATCTTCTTACACATCAATCTTAACCCCTTCCTCATTTCTACGTACTCCTCCCTTTTCGCAGTACCCTCTTTTCACTTCTTATACTTCCTCTTCACCTTCCTTTTCATCTTTTTACATTCCTGATTCCACCACGGCTTCACCATTCCTTTCTTCTTCTTTTTAAATACCATCTTTTGCACGCACCCTTTCACTTTCTTTTTTAAATCCTCCCATATCTCTTCCACCGTCTCCCCTTCGAAGTGTACCTTCCCTAACTGCTCCTTATACTTCTCTATCGGCTCCCTCGTCCAGCTAACCTCTCCCCCGTCAACACTTCTTCCCCACCTTGCCTTCCGCCGCTCTCACCGCTTATCCACAACCCTAATGGCTGATGGTCTGATTCTACCCTCCCTTCTACTGCGAATCTCTCCATCTCCTCCCACCCTTGCATATTCATGACTACATAGTCTATGACCGATACCCCCACCTTACCTACATATGTGTATTCTCCCTCTTCGTCCCCAGTTGCCATACCATTTGCCACCGCCCAGCCTCTATCCTCCATCCAGTCCCTTAGAATCTCCCCCTCCTTATTTATTAACTTATCCTTCGAATTCCTTTCGAAGCTCTCCCCTTCCCTGTGAAGGCCCCCTTCCCTCCCATCCTTATTGTACACTGTCAAAACTGTACACGTTACCCCTCCTATCTTCACTTCCCTCATTTGCACTCCCTCCCCCTCTTCGTCTCCGTGAGCTTCTTCCTCTAATCCATCTCTAACCCCCGTTATAATTCCCCCACTAGCCCTTCCTTTCTTCTTTACTCTGACCGCCTCCTGGAGTCTCCACCTATACCCCCTTGGCAGCTTTGGCTCTATTCTATCCCATTCCTTTCTTTCCACCCACGTCTCTACCAGCCCCACCACATCAAATTCCTGGATATACCTCCAAAACTCCTCATCCTTCTTCTTTACCCCTGCTACGTTTCAGTAAAGCACCTTCACAACCCCTCTACCCAGCATTAACCCCACCCCCCCTACTTCCTACGAAACAAATTCCCCTGCACTTCCTTCAATACCTCTTTCTCCTCGTTCCACACCCACATTTTCTCATCTATTTTTATTTTCCGTCATCCTACCTTCGCCGATCTCCCTTCACTCCTCTCCCTCCTAGCCCTGTCGTACAGCATTCTCTGTACATCCCTTTCCTTTCTCATCAAATCGTGATCGATGAAAACTTCCTTATCATTTATCCTATTTTTATTTCGCATTACCCGCAACATTTCTTCCCAGCTCTCCTACTCCACAACCACCAATTCTTTCTCCTTTCTCCCCTCCAACTTAACTTTCCCTACCCTGCCCTATGCTCTGTAGCAGCGCTTTCACGCCCTTCCTTTCTTCTCCGCTCTTCAGCTTCAACCCTCTTATCACAATATTATTTCTCCTGTCTGCCTTCTCCTTTCTCTCCATTCTCAACTCCATTGCCCTTATCCTTTCCCTATCCGCCCTCTCCACCTTTTCATTCCTACGCTCTCCCACTTTCTCTTCTATCATATTCCCTACCCTCTCCCAAATAACTTTAATCTCGTCCCGGCTACCCCTGTCTCCTATTTCCATTTCCATCCTGCCCTCCACCTTCTCAAGAATTTTTTCCGTCATTTCTTTCCACACCCTAATCTCCTCTTCCATCTGTTTTATTTCACCTTCTTTTTCTTTTCTTTCCCTCTCTAACCCATCTACTCTCTCTCTCTCTCTCTCTCTCTGCTCTTTCACCTCCTTTTCCCATTTCTCATCTCTGATTCTCAAGTCCTCCCTCATGCCTTCCATCTGTTTCTTGGTCCCCCTTACGTCCTCCCTCAGCCCCCTGATCTCGCCTAACAGCATCCCGAGAGCCTCCTTTTCCAACTTCCCCTCCATTTTTTGGGGGGGGGGGGGGTTACCTACTTGTTATCCCGCTTTTTTTAAACGAGCTCTCGACCTCGCTTTTCTCCGGACTCTCTTGGCTGTCTCTCTTTCTCTTCAAGAGAAGCTCCCCGTCACTTGCGCTAGTCTCTCTCTCCCTTACCTTCTCGCTTCCTTCTTCCCCACCGTTCCGCTTTGTCCCTCTCCCCGACCCACCGCTCGATAGCGGGCCACGCGCTGTTGGCCGTCGTGGCTTGTGGAAAATTCCCTCCCCGTCAGTTTCACTACCAGCACTGCCAGTACTCTCGCTGCCCACCTCCCGCTCTGCGGCCGGTAACTGGGACCTCTCCATGCAGTACCTTCCATAACCGACAGATGTCTCTGCAGACACTTCTTCCTCTCACTCAACATCCTCTAACTCTGCGAGAACCACCCTGGACCCCTCGAAACCCACGACTCCTGACCACGGACTCCCCCGATTACTTGCCAACCTAACCTCACTTTCCCTATTTAACTAAATCCCACATCAGACCCACGCTGAAACCTACTTTTTATCTCTCCAATTCACCCCACACAACCCTACTCACCTACTCGGCTTCCACCCTCAGACTCCACTCACACCTTCCACACAAATTCCGTAAAATCTTCTCACCAACTGTCACTGAACACGTTCTCACTTCCGCCACCAACATGCAAGTCCCTCGTTAGCTTCTTTATTGTCTTTAGATTTGATGTATGAAGCATGAACCCATATTCTTCGCTTTTCGCACCATTTCCATAGGACTCTACTGATTTCTGTCAATTCAGGAAATTGAATTCCACCCATTCTATTGACATATGAAATGGCTGCTGTATTGTCTATCCTTAATAAAACTTCGCAGTCTTGGCAGTCTCTGGCAAAGCATTTCAGGCCATAAAATGCCGCCTTCAATTCGAGCGGGTTTATGTGGGATTTAAGATCATCTTTATCCCAAAAACCGTGGGCTTTCTCACCATTACAGAAGCTACCCCACCCAGAGCGAGATGCGTCTGTAAATATTACTCTGATAGGTGCCGGACCTGATTGGGTGGATTGACCTCTTCGCATTTTCGATCCACCACTGTAAGTCCTGATCAGCCTTTTCAGAGATTGTCATTTTTTCTTCAAAGTTTTGTCCTGATCTCTTTAGGGCAAGAAACGTTTCTCTCTCCAGTTGTTTAGTATGTAGCCATCCGTAGCTAACTGCTGGACATGCTGCTACTAGAGTTTCTAGAAAACGTGCAAGTTCTCTGATTCTACAGTTCTTATTTGCCATGAATCTTTTTGCCAGCTCTTCTATGGACTTTGTTTTATCATCTGGGAGCTCTATGGTGAATGAGTGACTATTTGTAATAAAGCCTAGGAACTTGCATACTTTCGTAGGCTCTAAAACACTTTTTTCTACGTTAATGACAAAACCTACATACTCTAGGAGATCTTTAACTATCTGAATATTCTGTTTGCATCCAATTTCTGACCTAGCAATTGTAAGAAAGTCATCTAAATAAATTAATATGACAACCCCTTTTTTTCTAAGCCTTTGGACTACAGGCTTAAGTATCTTCGTAAAGATGTAAGGAGCTGTACATAACTCAAAAGGCAGTGCTGTGAACTCGTATTGAGTTCCATTAATGTTAAACCTTAAAAATTTTCTGTAATATTTATGGATAGGGATCTGTAAGTACCCATCCTTTAGGTCTATTGACGCTAGGTAGCAATCTCTGGTTAGAAGACTTAATGCTGTCTTAATGCCCTCCATCTTAAAGTGTGGAGGGCTAATGAAATTGTTTAGGCCTTTGAGATTTAGTATAAACCTGTCATCTCCGTTTGACTTTTTTCTCAAGAAAAAAGGTGAGAGGTAATCCCTCAAAAGGTAATTTGTAGCCTGAGACGCAATTTAGAATAAATTGGTTCGATGTTATTTGTTTCCAGGCATGGGTGAAATCTGCTAGGCGTCCGGCTATTTTACTTACCTCTAGTTCTTTTTCTGCTGATACTGATTGCTCGATGTTCGTGAGTGTTGATCCCCCCGTCTGGAGCTTGGGTAGCTCTTCCGCGGAGGGGTCTCCAGTTCAAATTACCACCTCCTGAAGACCTGGAAGGTCCAGCTCCCGAAGACAAAGAATAAGGTTTCTTGGTGTCTGTTTTGGATGCAGTCTTGTTGAGGTCTTTTGATACTTTCTCCACCTCTTCTGCTGTCTTGAGGTGTTCGGTGAATTTTTCTCCGAAGAGCAATTTGTCTACTTCTGTGACTTCTGCTATACCTTTTAGGATCGAGTCTCGACCAGAAGTTACGAAGCTTCTTCTAGTAAGAGAGATTGCGTGGTGCAGATCTGTTTAGATTTTTCCAGCATCGCTAATGGTTTTGGTTATTTCGCTCACAAACTTTTTTGTGGAATCAGAAGCTTTAGTTGATTTCTGAAAATCCAACATTTGCGTGAGCGATTTTCCGAGAGCACTCTGCTCCTAGCTGGTTTTGTGATGCAGACTGTAAAGAGTCCTTTTTTACACCAGTTGGTCGAATGTTTTTTAGCTCTGCGTTTAGGGCCGGAGCTGCCATCGTTGGACAATTTTCTGGAGGAGGATATTTTTTGGCTAATTCCTTCCTTTTTTCTTTTTCCAGACCGATTTGCATCACCTTTTGCCACAGACTTGCCAGGGTTTTATTATTCGGGTCGGTGACGATATTTTTTGCGAAGGGGTTGCCGCCTAGTTGGCCTAAGTCGGCATCTTCTTTATCTGCACCCTTGGTGGAATTATCATGCTCTGTTTGAGGGACCTTCTTTACCGACAATTGGTCATTGGTCAACGAACGAGTATGGTAGTTTTCTACTAATTTATAGTCAAATTCTACTAATTTTATGTTTATTAGTTTAATTTTTACTACACTCAACTCCCGATATAAGACCGTTTTGGGCATGGCCATTGGATTTGGACGCATGGCGCAACCTGATGCAGCTAACGCGCTAAGAGTGCGGCCCTCTAGCTGTTTGTCAGGCTTGACTGAGCATAACATGAAACTGCGGAGGCTATCAGTTTTAGCAATATCATAAACCGGGGGTCTTTATATCGGGAGTTGAGTCTATTTTATTTGGCCTAATAGTTTGCTACTAATTCGTAGTCAAATTCTACGAATTGAGATTTAGAAAGTACTTTAAGCAATTACTAATTATTACTCTCTAAATTTAAATCAGTGGAATTTTACAAAATATCAATGAGTGAATATCTACTGGAAATTAGTGAATATTCGCCGATACTTCAGTCGCTTCAGAGGAATTTGATTAACCTTTTCTCTTGAAAAATAATTTAAGTTCCTCTAATAAAAATTGACTATTATATATTATTTATTTATTTAAACTTAATATATTTTTAATGATTTTTATTTATTTACTATTAATTTTCAAAAAAGTATTTCAACTGTGAACCAAGTAGCAAGATTTTCAATAAAAAAATAATTTTTAACTAAAAAAGAATACGTTTCAACAACAAGAAAACAACTAATTTTGAACTAATTGGTTCAATTTTCAAGCAAGAGAAAATTTTTTTAATAAAGCTGTTTAACTTTCAACCAAGAAGTAAAATTCTGAATCAAAAAATATTAATTTTCAACTAAAAAAGATTAATTTTTGGCAGAAAAAAAAGAATTTTCAACAAAGTAATTAAATTTTCAACCAATCAGATCAAGTTTTAACCAAAATGAAGAACCATTAACCGAAAGAATACATTTTCAACAAAGTAGTTGAATTTTCAAACAAAACAAAAAATAAATTTTTCGCCAAGAAAATTAATTTTCAACCAAAAAAGACGAATATTTAACAAAGTGCACGAATTTTCCACCAAAACAAAACAAATTTTCAAATAAATAATTAAATTTTCAACCAAAGAGGTGAATTTTCAAATAAAACTATGAATCTTCAACAAAAAATGTAATAAGTAGTCGATACTTTGAACCAAAAATATTTTTATTGTAAATAAAAAGCAACAAAAGATTTTAATTTTCAATTAATAACAGTGAAATTCAACAACAAAAAAGACGAATTTTCAACGAAATAGTTGAATCCTCAACCAAATAGTTGAATTTTTCACCAAAAAACATTAATTTTCATCCAAAAATGAAAACGTTCAATTTTCAATTAACAAAATTATTTTCAACAAAAAAAAACACAAATTTTGAACAAAATAGTTCAATTTTGGCCAGCTGAACGATCAATGAACAATATTAATTCTCAACAAAAAATGTAATAGTTGATATTTTCGACAAAGAAGAATTTTATTTTAAATGAACAAAAGTTGAATTCAACAAAAGAGATTAATTTTGAACCCAGAAGATTTTTTTTTAATAGGACAATTTGACAAAACCAGTAATTTTGAAAGAAATAAGCTTCAACTTTCACTGATTAAATCTGTAATTTTGAATAGCGCATTCAGGAGCTTTCATTAATCAGATCAGTCATTTATATTGATCTAATCTCCTACTTTCAATGCGATAATCATTTATGAATAATTTTAATCATTTACTAAAATATAGGTATTTAGAAATAATTTTACTATTTTTCTATAACAGAAAAATCAGTCACTCCTACTGATTGAACATCAGTCATTTATATTGATATAATCTGTTACTTTCAATGTGGTAATCAATCATTTATGAATAGTTTTAATCATTTACTAAAATTTAGGTATTTAGAAATTATTTCACTTTTTGATAACAGACAAATCAGTCACTTCTACTGACTGAAAATCAGTCATTTCTATTGGTCT
>CAKNYM010044056.1:22903-42955 GCA_932195095.1 Andricus curvator
TTAATAATTTACTAAAATGTAGGTATTTAGAAATAATTTCACTATTTCTTTATAACAGACAAATCAGTCACTTCTACTGACTGAAAATCAGTCATTTATATCGATCTAATCTCTTACTTTCAATGTGATAATCATTTATGAGTAATTTTATTCATTTACTAAAATATAGGTATTTAGAAATAATTTTAGTATTTTTTTATAACAGACAAATCAGTCACTTCTACTGACAGATAATAATCAGTCATTTCTATTGGTCTAATCCCTTACTTTCAATGTGATAATCAATTATTTATCATTAGTTTTAATAATTTACTAAAATGTAGTTATATAGAAATAATTTCACTTTTTTATAACAGAGAAATCAGTCATTTATATTGATCTAATCAGTTGCTTCCAATGTGCTAATCAATCAATTATGAATAGTTTTAATCATTTACTAAAATTATGCAACCGAGCAAGTCACGCCTACCCCGAAAGGAAAATGGCTTAATGGTGTAATAATAATAATAATAGGTATTTAGAAATAATTTTACTTTTCTCATATAACAGAAAAATCAGTCATTTCTATTGGTCTAATCCGTTACTTTCAATGTGATAATCAATAATTTATTATTAGTTTTAATAATTTACTAAAATGTAGTTATTTAGAAATAATTTCACTTTTTGATAACAGACAAATCAGTCACTTCTACTGACTGAAAATCAGTCATTTGTATTGATCTAATCTATTACTTTCAATGTGATAATCAATCAGTTATGAATAGTTTTAATCGTTTACTAAAATGTAGGTATTTAGAAATAATTTTACTTTTTTTATAACAGACAAATCAGTCATTTATATTAATCTAATCAGTTTCTTTCAATATGATAATCAATCACATTTCCCCTCACTTCCTATACTTGCATTCCCCTCATTTCTCAACACTTCTTCTACTTCCCCTACCCTCATTTCCCCTTACTTCCCCTACTTCCCATCCCTTCATTTCCCCTTACTTCCCCTACTTCTTGTTCCCTCATTTCCCATACTTATCTCCCTTCATTTCCCCTCACTTCCCCTACGTTCTCTACACCGATTACCCCTATTTCCACTTTGTGAGTTGTGAGTTTTTATGAGTTGTGAGTTTGAGTTGTTGTGAGTGGTTATTTGTGAGTTGTGAATTGCGAGATATGAGTTGTTTTTTGTGAGTTGTTTTAATGGGGTGCTTTCCCATTAAGCTACTAGAGAGATCGAGAGAAGAAACTTTTTTCAGAAATACACGCATTATTTTTCCAAATGGTACAAATCAAATTTTTCAAGGAATCTGTATTATCATCGGATAAAAGCAGAAATTTTTAACGTCTTTTCAGACTAGATGAAGCTATGAATTAAGCATTATTTCAATTAATTTTTTTCTGAAAAAAGATCTCCTTTCGCTCAGCTGGGAATCGAACCACAGAACTTGCGATTGACGGTCGGATGCTTTCCCATTAAGTTACTAGAGAGATTGAGAGAAGAAACTTTTTTCAGAAAATACAGGCATTATTTTGCCAGGTGGTAAATCAAATTTTTCAAGGAATCTGTATTATCGTCATAGAATAACAGAAAATTGTTACCGTCTTTTCAGACTAGAGGAGCTATGAATTAAAAATTATTTCAATTAATTTTTTTCTGAAAAAAGATCTTCTCCTTTCGCTCCGCTGGGAATCAAACCTCAGAACTTCCGATTGACAGTTGGATGTTTTTCCATTAAGCTACTAGAGAGATCGAGAGAAGAAACTTATTTCATAAAATACACGCATTATTTTGCCAGATGGTACAAATCAAATTTTTCAAGATCTTTTTTTAGAAAAAAAAAAATTGAAATAATTTTTAATTCATAGCTCCATCTAGTCTGAAAAGACGTTAAAAATGTCTGCTATTCTCTGATGATAATACAGATTCCTTGAAAAAATTATTGAATAATTATAAACCTTTTTAATCTAATGATTTTTGTTTAAAAATGTTTATTTTCATTTAGGAAGAATGCTAACAAAATCGAAAAACGTCGGTTAATAAGATATTTAGGAGATGTACAAATTTTTAAAAGACTTGAAAGTATTTTTGAGTGTGAAGCGATTTTTAAAATTTTGAAACGAAATGTAAATTTAGGACGATTTTGACCAAATAGAAGCTTTTTAAGAATTGTGAAAGGTTTCAAAACTATTAAAAAAATCTGGAAGATTTTAAGGTAACTTTTTTACTTTTTAAAGATTTTTCCAAATTTTAAGAAAAATTTGAGTCAGTTAAAAATATAATTAGGAATTTAAAAATTTTTGAAGACATTGAAAAGGTTTCTGAAAATTTATCAAATATTTTTAAATTTCTTCCAAACTTCTGAAAGTCCGAAATATCTTTTAAACGGACCCGAGCTTTTCCTAATATTTTTTAAAATCCTGTAATGAAAAAAAATTTCTTTAAAATTTTCTAGTTTGTTTTTCAATACATCTGAAATCTTCAAAAATCGTTTCAAACTTTCTCAAGAATCTTAAGAAAATTATATTTAAATTAATTTTAATTTTTAAAAATGATAGAATTACTACCAAAAGGGCTGAATTTTCAAGCTAAAAAAACGATTTTTCAAAAAAAATTTGTTGAATTTCCAACCAAAAAAGATTTTTTAGTCAAATAAGCAAAAATCTTAGTCAAATTATAATTTGAAGGAAAAAATAATTTTTAATACGAAATAAAAATTTATTTGTTAATTTTCTCTGTTTATTTGCTGTTCATTAATTTCTCAAGAATATTCCAAACGATTTTTCAATATTTCAGATATGTCGAAAAAGTGTCTAGAAAATTTATTAGAATTTTTTTTATCTTAGAGAATTTTACAGTTAAAACATATTTAGGACTTTCTGACGTTTGGCAAAAATTACAAAATATTTCATTAATTTTCCGTATTAGTTTTTGAAAATTTTCGAAAATCTTTTGTAATTTTTAAAAATCTTTTTAAATATTCCCTTGAAATTAATTTTCTAAAATAAAGTGTCAATTTAAATATTCCTAGGAATCTTAAAAAAAGTTTTGTATTATCTTGAAGCCTTCCAAAATCCTCAAAAAAAAAATTTCAATATTTTATTTAGAAATCTTCAAACATCTACGTTTTCTTTGAAGTTCTTTTAAAAATATTTTTAAATCTTAAATCATGTTTGAAATTTTTCAAAAACTTCTCAATATCTTTTTAAATTATTGACATTTTTTCTAAAATTTTGAAAAAAAATTTCAAAATTAAAAAGCTTGCCTTGAAATCGAGCTTAAAATCTTCCAGATATTTTTGACAATTTTCGAAATCTCTTGAAATTTCGAAATAATAAAAATGTTGCAAACAATTGGAAATAGTTAACAATAAAATTACTTTTTGTTTACTACCGTCTGTTTTTATGTCACCTTCGACCTTCGATTCCTGGCATAATAAACTTGATATCTCGTATGCATAAGGAAATATTTCGAACAAATAAAATTTCTCTCCACGTCTGCAGTCTAGATTATTTATAAAATTTCATTCAAGTCTGAAAAGAAAAATAATTAAAGTTAAAAAATTAATCTACCATTATAATAATAAAAAGATCGGTATTTTTATTATCCAGGAATTGAAGTGAAATTTGATTAAACCAAAAAATAATGAATAAAATAATGAAAAAATTCACTGCGCCAGGGTTCGAACCAAGAACCGCCTCATTGCATGTGAGGTGCGCTACCGATTACGCCACCGCAGTCCATCAGTGACAAATTTTGAACTTGTATTTCCTGAATCTTAGTGAAAATTCTTATTTTCGTATTTTTATCAGATTTTTTGTATTTTAAGAAGAGTTTATTAATTTTAAGATAAGTTTCATTTAACCAATCAAAATGAAAATTAATTTAGAATTATTAAACTAGCCTTAAAATACAAACATCTGATGAAAATACGAAAATACGAATTTCTACAGATTCAGGAAAGACAAGTTCTAAAATTTTTAACAAAAAATAATTTTCAAGCAAAGAAATTAAATTTCAACTAAAAAGATTAATTTTCTACCAAAAAGAATAATTTTTAACAAAACACATAAATTTTCAACAAAAAATATATTAGTTTAATCTTCAGTTAGAGAAATAAGTTTTTAAGCGAATAAAATAAATTTTCAACGAAATAGTTAAATTTTCAACAAAACAAATAAATTTTCTATCAAAAATAATTTAAAAAATTTAAATAAAATAATAATAATAAAATAATAAAATAAAATAATTGTAAAAAAATTAATAATAAAATTAATGAAATTAAAATAAATAATAACAAAATTATAATAAAATAATAATAAAATTTAAATAATAATATAATAAAATAATAATAAAATTATATGAAAAATAACAACAACATTAATCATAATAAAATTCATCTAAATACAAAAATTCATTCATTAAAATTTTAATTTTAATTAATTAATTTAATCAATAAAAAAAATTTCGAGAAACAGTTTAGTTGAATTTTTAGTTTAAAACCTTACTTTTCGGTAAAAAACTAGTTTTCAACCTAAGAAAAATAAATTTTCAATTAACAAAATAATCAAAACATTTTTCTACCAAAAAAGAATAAGTTTTAACAAAATACTTGCATTTTCAACAAAATATTTACATTTTTAATGGAATTTTTAACCTGATGGTTGAATTTTCTACCAAAAAGGTGAATTAGTCACCAAGAAGATTAATAAAATGATATAGTTAAATTTTCAGTTAAAAAATTAATATTTCAATAAAAAAACACTAATTTCGAACCAAAAAGATGAATTTTATACCAACAAGGTTAATTTTTAATAAAATACATGAATTTTTAAACAAATAGTTTAATTTTCAACTGAAGAAAATAAATATTCAACCAAACATGGAATAGTTATATTTTCAGGTAGAAAAATAATTAACAACATGGTGAAATTTTAAATTGTAAAAATGTAACTAAAATGATGAATCAGCAAAAAAAAATGAATTTTTAACAAAATTCAATATGTAAAACTCTAAATTCCTCAGACTTCAAGTCGGAATATTTTGCATTTTCAACCAAAAATTTTTCACCAGATGAGATAAATTTTTAACCCAAAACAACGAATTTTTGACAAAAAATTAATTTTCAACCAATCTTGAATTTTTGACCAAAAATAAGCTAATTTTCAACAAAATAGTTGAATTTTTAAGCAAATAGTTAAATTTCAAACCGAAAAGTTAGTTTTTTTCAAGAAAGTGGCATTTTCAACTCGAAAATTTAAAGTTTAAACAAAAAATAATTCATTTTCAACCAAGAATGATGAATTTTTAGTCAATAACGATTAATTATATACCAAATAGTTGAGTTTTTAACTAAAATATATATTTTTTGAAATAAAAAATGGAATCGTCAAATTTTCAGTTTGAAAAATTGATTTTCAATAAAAAATATTGAATTTTGAACCAAAAAAGATAAATTTTGAACAAAATACATAAAATTTTTGCCAAACTGTTAACTTTTCAACTTAAGAAGAATAAATTTGCAACCAAAAATGGAATAGCTAAATTTTCAGGTAAAAAACTTAATTTTTTGTCTTACAAGCAGAAATTTTCAACGAAAAATTTAAATTTTTAACAAAGTAGTTAATCTTTTAACCAAATAGTTGAACTTTTGACCAAAAGGTATAAATTTTAAACCAAATAGTTAAATTTTTAACAAAAAAATCAATTTTCCATCAAGAAGATTAATTTTCTACAAAAAAGACAAATTTTCAATAAAATACATCAATTTTCAACAAAATTGCTCAATTTTGAAAAAAGACGATTTATCTGCAAAATAGTAGAATTTTCAACCCGAAAATATTATTTTTGTAACAAGAAAGTTAATTATCTACTGAACAGTTAAATTTTTATAAAAATATTTTAACTTTTAACCAAGCAGTACATTTTTAACAAAAAATATTTTTTTTTTAAATTTATTAAATTTATTACCCAAAAACAGGATAATCCTGATGACTGGGTATACATAAGTGAGTATTGTATACATTTGTAATACTTCGCTTCATTTAAGGTCTAATTTCGTAGTAACAAATTCTGCAGTCTGATTTATAGTAAGCTAAGTGGTTGTTGTATAATATTTCTTAACATTTTTTATGAATTCTTGTAGAGTTTCGCTTTCCCTAATTTGCTCTGGTAAATTATTATATGTGTCTATACTACTGAATATATAGCTGTATTCTGCCCTAGATTAGTTCTGTAATACATTTTTCGCAGTTCATTTGCAAATCTTGTTCTATAGTTATGTACATTTGCTCCAATTTCAATCTTATTTTCAGTTTTAGTTTTTTTTTTGTATTTGTTGTTGTGAAGCTACCACAGAAAAAACAGAAGATAAACTTTACATCGATTTCCGACGAAAGTTTCGCTGCAACAAAAATTAACCTTGTCGAATAAACTTTACATGAAACTGAGATAATTCCGTGTTTTTAAACGGTCTCGGAATAATTTGTCAGTTGTTTTTCAGTGAAAAGGCGTCTTCTGCTATGTAGTTCACAGCAGTGCAAAGAACAGAACAGTGAAGTTGGATGAAATTGGTCTGGAAATCAGGACACCAGATTTTTCAAAACATTGCACTTATTACCATTTCATGTTAAAAATAATTGCACTTATCGCGGACGAATGCTTATATATTTTTCATGACTATCAATAAAGCACTCGACAACATTAGAAAAAGTCGTCATATTCACTATGATCTTAACCATAATTCACAAGTTAGGAGATAGGAATTTCCGTTTTGAAAGCTTCGAGATCCGTCGGTATTGCAGTTTAATATAAAATCCTTTTTACGGAGTAAAATTTTGAAGCTAATAATATATGATTTATGGATTTATGAACAACTACAACTCCTATCGACCTTATTTCATGCTTAAAATTTTTATTATTTAACAAGTTAATTTTCAAACAGAAAAATCAGAAAAAAACTTTTCTTCTTCATTTTTTCGAAAATTCAGAAAAATAATTTCTTGAACTCAGAAGTTTTGGCATGCATAAGGGCACCCTGAGTCGTAAAATTTTATTTTGAAAAGTTAATAATAATAATTAATAATTTATCAAAAATATTGAATGTAAATAGAAAATCTTAATTTTGTACTGTAGATAACATTTTATAACATTGATGGAAATTTAAGTATATATTCTATCAGGTATTTCAGGTTGGGGGGAGGGTGGGAAATCAAAGATGTCTGCCAGCTGAGGGATAAGCAATAATACCAATTGCATTGGGACAAAACTTTATTTTTTTCAAAACTCAGAAAAAAATGGTTTTTCACCATAAGTGTATTTAGACATTATTCTTTATTTTCTAAAAACTATTCAATTCAATTATAAAGTCCATAAAAAATGTGTAATGATTTTATTATTTAATTAAATAGCTTTCTCGAAATGAAAAATAACATCCAAATACACTTATAGTGAAAAATCGGGAAGACTGAAAAATTCTCGAGACTGTAAATTTCCTGAATTAGAAAATCCCCGAATAATGAAATTCCCGAATAGGAAAATTCCATAATAATTAAGTTCCCGGACATTTTATAATATTACCGAAATGAAAAACTCCCGAATGATGAAATTCCCGACAGTTTATGATATTACCGAATTGGAAAATTCCCGAATAATAAAATTCCCGACATAAAATTTCCGAATTCTAGAATATCCTAACTATAAAATTCCCTAATTATGAAATTCCCGAATTTAGACAAATGAAAAAATGTATTCATGAATATTATTTATTTATTAAAAATACAATGATCAAATATTTTTATCAAAATAATTGTAATGTTTAAAGTTTCTAAAATTACTGCTTGAATCTTAAATAACAATTATTGAAAAAATATTTTTTTGTATGAAAATTTTTTGACGACTGAAAAATTCTAGAACATAAAATTCATGACTCTTTCAAATTCCCGAATTGGGAACTTCCCGAATAATAAAATTTTCAAATATGTAATGAACTTCCCGAACTGGAAAATTCCCGAATACAAATTTTCCGAACAGCTTATGATATTACCAAAATAGGAATTTCCCGGCAATTTATAATATTACTGAATTTGAAAATTCCCGATAGAAAATTGCCGAATCATAAGATATCCGAAATGGAAAATTCCTGAATTATGAAACTCCCGAAACAATGGAAAAAATTGTTTTTCGATCAATATTATTTATTTATTAAAAATACAATCATCAAATATTCGTATAAAAAAAATCTTTTTTTTTATCAAAGTTTACAAAATTATTGTTTGAATTCAAAATAACAATTATTGAAAAAATATATTTTTGGATGAAAATTTTTGGACGACTGAAAAATCCTAAAAAATAAAATTCATGACTCTGTCAAATTACCGAATAATAAAATTTTCGAATATGGAATAAAATTTCCGAATTGGAAAATTCCCAAATAATCAAATTCCCGAATAAAAAATTCCCAAACAGTTTATGATATTACCGAAATGGAAAATTCCCGACAGTTTATAATATTGCCGAATTTTTAAAATCCCGATAGAAAATTGCCGAATTATAAAATATCCGAACTGGAAAATTCTTGAATTATAAAACTCCCGAAACAATAAAAAAAAGTTTTTCAATGAATATTATGTATTGATTAAAAATCCAATCATCAAATATTTTTATTAAAAAAATATTTTTTTCTGTTCAAAGTTTCTAAAATTATTGTTTGAATTCAAAATAACAATTATTGAAAAAATATATTTTTGGATGAAAATTTTTGGACGAATGAAAAATCCTAAAATAAAATTCCTTAATAATATAATTCCCAAATAATGAAATTCCCAAATAAAAAATCCCCAAACAGTTAATGATATTACCGAAATGGAAAATTCCCGGCAGTTTATAATATTACCGAATTTTAAAATTCCCGATAGAAAATTCCCGGATTATAAAATATCTGAACTGGAAAATTCTCGAATTATAAAACTCCCGAAACAATAAAAAAAATTGTTTTTCAATCTATATTATTTATTTCTTATAAATACAATAATCAAATATTTGTATAAAAAAAATTTTTTTTCTTCTTCAAATTTTCTAAAATTATTGTTTGAATTTAAAATAACAATACTTGAAGACAATTTTCATCCAGAAATATTGTTTTTTTCAATTATTGTTATTTCAATGTTAAACAATAATTTTAGAAACTTTAAGCATTAAGAATAATTTTTTTCTTGATAAAAGTATTTAATTATTATACATTTGTTTAAATTCGGGAATTTTCTAGTTCGGATATTTTATAATTTGGCAATTTTCTGTCGGGAATTTTTAAATTCGGTACAATATTATAAACTGTTGGGAATTATCCATTTCGGTAATATCATAAACTGTTCGGGAATTTTTTAATCGGGAATTTTCCAATTCGGGAATTTGACAGAGTCGGGAATTTTATTTTCCGGGATTTTTCAGTCCTCCAAATTTTTTTTTCAAATATTGTTATTTTAAATTCAAACAATAATTTTCGAAACTTTAAACATTAAATATTTTCTTCAATAGAAATATTTGTTCATTGTATTCTTAATAAATAAATAAATAATATTCATTTGAAAAAAATTGTTTAAATTCGGGAATTTTCTAATTCAGATATTTTATAATTCGGCCACTTTCTGTCGGGAATTTTGAAATTCGGTAATATTATTAACTGGCGGCAATTTTCAAATTCGGTAATATTATTAACTGTTCGGGAATTTTATTAATCATGAATTTTCCAACCCGGGAATTTTACAGTGTCGAGAATTTTATTTTCGGGATTTTTCAGTCGAACCGAAAAATCATTTTTGTCCAAGCTGTAAAAAAAATTAAGTTTTCCTCCCTGTAATTGGTATTATCTGGTATTATTTGATATTATTGTTTCTCCTTCGGCGTGTAGACAACTTGCCAGCTGACGTGACAACATTAAATACCTCATTGATGTCCATAAAGCCACTTCAAAATTAATTCGATTCCCATTTTTCGTTTTGTTCTTAACCTACAATACCGACTGTGGCAGAAAGTATCACGATAAAATCATTCAAGATCGGTTACCATCTCATGAACTTCATAAGCCATGGAATAATCTTTAAAGATGGTGACGATGGTTGTTGTTGAGTCAAGTTCTTTATTTACATTCAGGAAAAATACGTTTTGATTCGTCCGCGAAAAGTCTAATTATTTTCAAAATAACAATTAGGTTAGTAAAAAGTTGTTTTAAATCTGGTGTCCTGATTTATATAGCTTTTCACTCATACTTTGCCGGTTTTCCATTGCTGCAAAGGACGTAGCAGACGACAGCTTTTATTCCATCGTAAGATAAACTTTCGCCAAATAGCATGTAATCTTTAACAGCTGAAAATTTTACATGCAACAAAATTTAACTTCAGTTTTTTCTGTATTAGTTCTGTAATACATTTTTCGCAGTTCATTTGCAAATCTTGTTCTATAGTTATGTACATTTGCTCCAATTTCAATCTTATTTTCAGTTTTAGTGAGATTGTTCGCCATTCTATCGGTTGATCTGGCGGTAATTTGAAAATTGCTTTAATGGCTTTATTTTGTAATCTTTTGTATTTGTTGTTGTGAAGCTACCCCCCAACTTGTTATAATGTATCTGAGATTGGATTCAATAAAGGCATGATATATCAAATATTTAATTTTTTCGTTGATGTATTCTCTACACCTTTTCATTACGCATATCCATGGAATTATTTTCCCAAATATTGTTTGTATATGTTCTTTCCAAGTCAGTTTATTATCAATAATTACTCCCAGATATTTGTACTTTTCGACCTCTTTTAGGATTTCGTTCCCTATTTTTATTCTGATAGGTGTTTTCAATATGTTGGTTAGTGCAAATGTAATATAAACTGTTTTCTTCTCATTAATCGACAACTTGTTGAAATTAAGCCAATCACAATACTTTTTTATATCCTGATTAATGATTTGTTCAGAGTATCTACAGTCATTGCTCTCATATACTAGTACTGTATCATCCGCAAACATGAAAATTTTCATTCCTAATCCTAGCAAAAAAAGGCTTTCCACATATAATATATATCAGAGTGGTCCCAGTACAGATCCCTGCGGAACTCCTACTTTAACTGTGACTTCCTTACTTTTTTTACCGTTCACATAAACATATTGTTTCCTGTTTGCAAGGTATGTCCTTAGTAAATTTAAAGCTTTATCTTTGACACCCATTTTAGATAGCTTTTTAATGAAAATATCGTGGCTAACTGTGTCAAAAGCTTTTTTTAAGTCTACAAAAACTGCTGTAACTACTTCCACAGAAAAAACAGAAGATAAACTTTACATCGATTTCCGACGAATGTTTCGCTGCAACAAAAATTAACCTTGTCGAATAATCTTTACATGAAATTAAGATAATTCCGTGTTTTTAAACCATCTCGGAATAATTTGTCAGTTGTTTGTCAGTAAAAAAGCGTCTTCTGCTATGTAGTTCACAGCAGTGCAAAGAACAGTGTGAAGTATGGATGGAATTGGTCTGAAAATCAGGACACGAGATTTTTAAAAACATTGCACTTATTACCATTCTATTTTAAAAATAATTGCACTCACAGAAAAAACAGAAGATAAACTTTACATCGATTTCCGACGAATGTTTCGCTGCAACAAAAATTAACCTTGTCGAATAATCTTTACATGAAATTAAGATAATTCCGTGTTTTTAAACCATCTCGGAATAATTTGTCAGTTGTTTGTCAGTAAAAAAGCGTCTTCTGCTATGTAGTTCACAGCAGTGCAAAGAACAGAGTGAAGTATGGATGGAATTGGTCTGAAAATCAGGACACGAGATTTTTAAAAACATTGCACTTATTACCATTCTATTTTAAAAATAATTGCACTTATCGCGGACGAATGGTTATATATTTTTGATGACTGTCAATAAAGCACTCGACAACATTCGAAAAAGTCGCTATATTTACTATGATCTTAACCATAATTCACAAGTTATGAGATATGAATTTCCGTTTTGAAAGTTTCGAGATCCGTCGATATTGCAGTTCAATATAAAAGCCTTTTTACGAAGTAAAATTTTAAAGCTAAAAGATGATTTCTGAACAACTACAACTCCTATCGACCTTATTTCATGCTTCAAATTATTATTACTTAACATTTCATTTTTTGAATAATTTTTTGAACTCAGAATTTTTGTTACGTATGAGGGCACCCTGATTTGTAAAATTTTATTTTAAAAAGTTATTAAATAAATATTTATCAAGAATATTGAATGTAAATTTAACATTTTAATTTAATTTTTAATTTTGTACTGTAGATAAAATTTTATATTAAGATAATATTGATGGAAATTTAAGTATATTCTATCAGGTATTTCAGGTTAGGTAGGTGAAATCAAAGATGTCTGCAAGCTGAGGGATGAACAATAATACCAATTGCATTGGGACAAAACTTTATTTTTTTCAAAACTCAGAAAAAAAATGGTTTTTCGCCATGAGTATATTTGGATATTATTCTTTATTTTCTGAAAACTATTCGATTAAATTATAAAATCCATAAAAAATGTGTAATGATTTTATTATTTAATTGAATAGCTTTCTCGAAATGAAAAATAATATCCAAATACACTTATCTTGAAAAATCGGGAAGACTGAAAAATTCTCGAGACTGTAAAATTCCTGAATTAGAAAATCTCCGAATAATGAAATTCCCGAATAGGAAAATTCCATAATAATAAAATTCCCGGACAGTTTATAATATTACCGAAATGAAAAACTCCCGAATGATGAAATTCCCGACAGTTTATGATATTACCGAATTGGAAAATTCCCGAAATGAAATTGCCGAATTCTAGAATATCCAAATAACTAGAAAATTCCCCAATTATAAAATTCCCGAATTTAGACCAATGAAAATTTTTTTCGATGAATATTATTTATTTATTAAAAATACAATGATCAAATATTTTTATCAAAAAAAGTTTAATATTTAAAGTTTCTGAATTATTGAAAATATATATTTTTGGATGAAAATTTTTGGACGACTGAAAAATTCTAGAAAATAAAATTCATGACTCTTTCAAATTCCCGATTTGGGAATTTCCCGAATAATACAATTTTTCAATATGTAATAAACTTCCCTAACTGGAAAATTCCCGAATAAAGAATTTCCGAACAGCTTATGATATTACCAAAATAGGAAATTCCAGACAGTTTATAATATTACCGAGTTTGAAAATTCCCGATAGAAAATTCCCGAATTATAAGATATCCGAACTGGAAAATTCCTGAATTATAAAACTCCCGAAACAATGGAAAAATGGTTTTCAATCAACATTATTTATTAAAAATACAATCAAATATTTGTATAAAAAAAATATTTTTTTCTTATCAAAGTTTCTAAAATTATTGTTTGAATTCAAAATAAAAATGATTGAAAAAATATATTTTTGGATGAAAATTTTTGGACGATTGAAAAATCCTAAAAAATAAAATTTCCGAATAATATAATTCCCGCATAAAAAATTCCCAAACAGTTTATGATCTTACCGAAATGGAAAATTCCCGACAGTTTATAATATTACCGAATTTTAAAATTCCCGCTAGAAAATTGCCAAATTATAAAATATACGAACTGAAAAATTCTTGCGTTATAAAACTCCCGAAACAAATAAAAAAATTGTTTTTCAATCAATATTATTTATTTCTTAAAAATACAATAATCAAATATTTTTCTAAGAAAAAATATTTTTCTTCTTCAAAGTTTCTAAAATTATTGTATGAATTTAAAATAACAATATTTGAAGACAATTTTCATCCAGAAATATATTTTTTTCAATTATCGTAATTTTAAAGTTAACCAATAATTTTAGAAACTTTAAACATTAAAAATAATTTTTTTCTTGATAAAAATATTTCATTATTATATTTGTTTAAATTCGGAAATTTTCTAGTTCGGATATTTTATAATTTGGCAATTTTCTGTCGGGAAGTTTTAAATTCGGTAATATTATAAACTATTGGGAATTATCCATTTCGGTGATATCATAAACTGTTCGGGAATTTTCCAATTCGGGAATTTCATTATTCGGGAATTTTATTAACCAGAAATTTTATTACATATTCGAAAATTTTATTATTCGGGAATTTCCCAATTCGGGAATTTGAAAGAGTCGGGCCATTGAATGTTCCAACTTCAAATATAATTCGATTCCTACTTTTTGGTTTTCGTCCTAACGAACAATACCGACTGTGGCAGGAAGTATATATAAAGTCTAATTATTTTCAAAATAACAATTAGGTAAGTAAAAAGTTGTTCTAAATCTAGTGTCCTGATTTATAGCTTTTCATGTATACTTTGCCGTTTTTCCATTGCTGCGAAGGACGTAGCAGACGACAGCTTTTATTCCATCGTAAGATAAACTTTCGCCAAATAGCATGTAATCTTTAACAGCTGAACATTTTACATGCAACAAAATTTATCTTCAGTTTTTTCTGTGTCCTTTTTATCAATCTTCTTTGAAATGTATTCTGTAAAATCCGTAATTGTTGACTGCGTGCTACTTTTTTCCTGGAATCCATACTGTGCAGCTCCTATACAGTTATTTTCATTAACATAAGCAAGAAGTCTAATATTCATATATTGTTGAGAAAAAACTCAACAGTGATATAGGTCTATAATTACTTGCCTCAGTTTTTGTCCCTTCCTTGTGTATGGGAACAATTTTACTGTTTTTTAATATATTTGGAAATTCTCCTAGTTCAAAATCTTTATTAATAATTTTTAGGAGGGCACTTTTTATTACTGGATATAATATCATAAATTCGTTTGTAGTAATATTGTCATCTCCTGCCGCAATATTTTTTTTAAACTATCGACAATTTGATCTAATTCAACGCTATTTATGGAAGTAAAATCTGTCATGAGTGTATCACGTTCTACTTCTGGCGGTGCAAAAGTACTATCACTAATCTTTTTCTGTAAGTCTAACGCAACATTTTGAAAATACCTATTCATTTCGTTGGAGATCTCAAACGGATCATTTATTTCTGTGTCTAATACTTTTAGTTGATTTATTTCACTTCTGTTATAATTTTTCTTATCATAGCTAAGTATAGAATTTATAGCTATCTACGTTTTCTAGGATTACCCTGTGCTCTCTTAATCGATTCATTGGTTTCATTTTTTGTTAATTTTCTTATTTCTTCAGTAACTTCATTTTTAATCTTTTTAAATTGGTTTTTAAGTATTTCATTTTCTGGTTTTTCTTTTGCTTTACATACAACCGATCCCTGTTATTCATAAGTCTAATCAAATATGCAGGAAATGAAACATTTTTAATTATAACTTCTTTTTCATTTTAGTTTCTTCCTCTTTTGCAAGTTTGATTAATTCTATCAGATCCTCTATATTATCAATATTTTTATTTTCACATTCTTGTTCTAAATTATCTTTGACTTTTTTCATATCAACTTTTTTAATATAAAGTACCTCTTTCTTATCATTTTTTACTTTCAGCGTATGGAATTCTATATTCAGAATTCTATGATCAGAGAGCGCAGTGTCTTCCACATTTATTTTACATTGTAATCCGTTAGTTATAACGTGATCAATAATAGTTGCCTTATTTTTTGTAACTCTACACGGAGAAAAAAATATGCCTATAATAGTAAGAGCACTAGTCATGCTTTTGTCGTAGGTTTCATTCTTGCTATCTTGGTACAAAATTCATTCATTTTAAGCAGGAATCCCTTTATCCTAAAAAAGTACAAAGCTTCATGCTTTTGAAGCCGTTATCCCTTGCGAAAATAGCTCGAACTTCGCCTTGCTACGGTTGTAAGAAAAATCATCCTATTAGAGTATGAGTACTCTTACAAACGAGATATTAGGTCACGCGCAAGCGCCGGTAGGCGTGGCCTAATATCTCTTTTGTAAGAGTACTCATACTCTAATAGGATGAGTTTTCTTACAACCGTAGCAAGGCGAAGTTCGAGCTATTTTCGCAAGGCACAACTGCTCTAAGGGCATGTGACTCCAGCAATAACGGCATGCGCTTGATTCTTTTATGGTATAGGACATTTAATGCTAAAAATGTCTAACCTGATGCCAATATTGGTAGAAATTCATACCAATTTCGCACATGAAGTTCCATGCTGTAATATTAAGAGCTCAGCCTACTATAACAGTGCCTACTATAACTCTATCTTACTTATAGTATTAGCTATACTATAACCATTCATGTTTATGACATTATTATAGTCTTTAACTAGATCAGAATCCCTATTTAGTAAATTAATATTTATATCGCCACATAAGAGTCCTTTTCCTTTACAGAATCTAAAAGCTCATTAAGACTTTTTAACAAATTTTCAGTACTAGCCGAGGGTTGTCTGTAAATCGCTCCTATTATCAAATTTAGATTATTGATTTTTACCATTGCTATATTACAACCATTATTTTGATTTACATAGTTTTGTTCATATGTTTCAAATTTTATACCTTTTTTGATATAAATTGCTACTCCCCCTGCTCTCGTGTCTCTACAATTATGTATTCCCAGATAACAATTTTAGCGCACCATGCGCGCATGGCGCAGGCACGCGTGCGTATTTTCACGCACGACGTGCGTTCAGATCAGCACGCAGATGTGTCCTCCATGGAGACGCATATGCCAGGCATGTCGTGCAAGGCACGTGCGTGCGCGCATGAGGCAAGCACTCAGTGCGCATACGAGGAGGGTCTTGAAATTGTTTATCTATAATAAAATAAGGTATAAAAAAGATTTAATTTCACATCTTTAATTTATTTTTGCTGTGAGTATATAAAAAAGCCTTTGTAGTATTTATTTACTTCTCATGTTTTGAAAGTAAAACTCGTCGAATCTTGCACACAATATGCACCATATGCACAACGCACACAAAATTGTACCAGGAATGCTAACCTATACAACCAGGTTTAACATCATATTTATTCTCTCGTTTCCCGAATAAAGTGCAAAGTAAATGGATCAATTGTTAAATTTCGGGTTTACGCAACTTTTTATATTAATATTTAATGCATATAAATGTAGAAAATGATGCAAAATAAATAAATGTCCGTCGAACTGTTCATTACTTTAGAAAACAGGCACTATAAAGTCCGCGAGATGGCACTTGATCGAGTCGCCAACTTTTCCCGCATCTTTTCAAATCCTGAAAAATGATTATTCTCTCTGATGGTTAAAAATTGAACTATTTTGTTGAAAATTTGTTTTCTTTGTTTAAAATTGTATTATTTTGTTGACAAACAGTTTATTAGTGAAAGATTTATCTATTTCTGTGAAAATTCGTTTTTTTGCATTAAAATGAATTATTTAATGTTAATAATGTTGAAAATTGACATTTTTAGTTTAAAAAGTTAAC
Source organism: Andricus curvator (assembly GCA_932195095.1). Classification (NCBI taxonomy): domain Eukaryota; kingdom Metazoa; phylum Arthropoda; class Insecta; order Hymenoptera; family Cynipidae; genus Andricus; species Andricus curvator. Next base: position 40,289 of record CAKNYM010044056.1, read on the forward strand.
TATTTGTTTGAAAATTAATGTCTTTTGTTGACGATTTTTTTTTGTAAAAAAATTAATCTCCTTTATTGAAAATGATGCATCATTTTAGTTAAAAATTCATCACTTTGGTTGAAAATTTATATTTTGTTACTAAATCGTTATTTTTTGTTAAAAAATTATCTTTCAACTGAAAATAAAACTATTCCAGTTGACGATTCATAATTTTAGTTTAAATTTCATCATTTTGTTTGAAATTTTAACTATTTGTTAAAAATTCGTTCTTTTTTTCGTTCAAAATTAATTTTTTAGCTGGATATTGAACTATTCCATCTTTATTGTAAATTTATCTTTTTTAGTTAAAAATTAAACTATTTGGTTGAAAAATTTCTTTCTGGATTTCGATTTAATACATTTTATTTTGTCAATAATTAGTTCTTACATGTTTTTTAATGAACTTGTATCTTTCTGTTTTAATGTTATGTTTTAACTTCTTTTAATTTTATGTTTTTAAAAATATATTTTTATTTTGCACACAATCAATTTTTAAACATTCTTTTTTGTATTTATTTGAATTAAAAATTTAAAACTCTTTTTGATAGATAATAATAATTTATTTATATTCACTTTAGCAGTTTGAAAACTGCATTCATAGTGCACGCATGTATGCGTCGCATAGTTCCGTCACGGGGTGATTGTACGCATGCTGACATTGGCGAAGCATTGTGCACGCACTAAAGTCGCATTCACAAAATGGTCTTAGATGTGGTGCATTCTTGCAAGCATTTCGTGCACGCATCGACGTGCGCGAAACGTGCGCGCACGAATTGTTATCTGGGTTGCTTCAAATCCTTTAAAATTGTAGAATCTAGTTTCATTACTGTACAGCCAAGTTTCAGTCAATATTAATATATCTATATCAATGTTTTGTCTTTCTAAAAGTATCTCAAGTTCATAATATGAATTTCTTAGACTTCTAACATTTAAATACATTACCTTCAAATACTTCAAGTTTTTATCCATTTTTACCTGTATTTATCCTAGTCCCCATCTTCTTTCACAGCGTAGCTATTCTGCCGCATCTTCCATTTTTCTTTTAGTGTTCTCAGCACATCCTCGTCTTTAATCCATATCCTATTGTCCCCTTATTTTCTCTTCACGTAAACCCTTCCATTGTAGAACCATGCGAATTTACAGGCGTTGGTCTTCTGTAGTTCTCTTGCCATTTGGAACATTTTTTGATTATAATGAGTCATATCTTCATTAATAAAGATCTTCCTGTCGTTATTTCCTTCACTGAGAAAAATGGATTATGCGAACTGGATAATAGACTTGAGGAATAATACACCGTATAGAAAAGTATATTAGCGCGTATAATCTATAATATTTTTCTAATATATGAAGATGTTACCAAATCTAATCTCTAGATGTTAAATTCTTATAATCTTGAGGTATTAAATTGTAACATCTCAGATTTTAAAATATCCAGTCGTCTGTGTAGTCTCAGATGGTACGTCGCATCGTGGCGCGTGTCATATGCATCCGTTCGCATTAAAAAAAGTAATAAATAAGTTATAAAATGATTATTAGTGCTAAATTACACGCGATTTAGATTTAGAAAATGGGTAAGTTTATATTTTTGTTCATTACACATCATTGCCACTTGTACAAGTGCAGAAACTTAGCCTCCTTTACTTTCGTTTTTGTAGTCTCATGATAGCCACTTTCCTACTTATTGTGTGTTTAAAAAATTGAAATTTGTTTCCAGTTCTACTTCCAAACTCGTCTATCAAAATTTTGTACAGGTTTATAATTACGTTTGCAAGAATTATTATATATATTTGAGGTTATCTAATGGACCAGGATTCTAATATAGATATTAGATTTTAAAATCTTGGATTATAGATTTTATTATCTCAGATTATAAAGTCTAATAATCCAAGATATTATCCTTTAACATCTATATTTTAATATCTATAGATTGTAGTTCTAATAATCTGGATCGCTGTCCCATAGTTAATAGTCCAAGATTATATCCGGTAACATATTTTTTATTACCGGGTATAATCCATTTTTCTCAGTGTTTGATTCTACAGGAGCTAAGATAAAGAGACCCAATTTCTTTTCTTCTTTTCATTATTTGTTCTTTTGTCTCCTTGGAATCTAGTGATAGTAGAATCGGAGCATCCTCTTTGCTACTTTTAAGTCTGTAACATGCCACTACATTTTCATCTAGAAGTTTATAACCCATTCCTGTCATAACCTTTGTGATAGTTGTTTTCACTGGTTCCTCATCCTGATTCGAAATTCCTGAGATCACTAGATTATTTGCTTTTTCTTCTTGGTCTCTTTGATTTTGTTTTTGTTTTATGAATTCCATGTTTGTTTTCATCACAGAAAAAACTGAAGTTAAATTTTGTTGCATGTAAAATGTTCAGCTGTTAAAGATTACATGCTATTTGGCGAAAGTTTATCTTACGATGGAATAAAAGCTGTCGTCTGCTACGACCTTCGCAGCAATGGAAAAACGGCAAAGTATACATGAAAAGCTATAAATCAGGACACTAGATTCAGAACAACTTTTTACTTACCTAATTGTTATTTTGAAAATAATTAGACTTTATATATACTTCTTGCCACAGTCGGAGAAAACCAAAAAGTAGGAATCGAATTATATTTGAAGTTGGAACA
>CAKNYM010044058.1:0-25054 GCA_932195095.1 Andricus curvator
GCTTTTAAAGAACCATGATGGTAGCTTCCGGAGCCTACAACTTCTCAAAATAAGTCGATGTCTTCTAAGTCCACATTTTTTTATTTATATAAATATAAGTTATTATTTTAAAAGCAAGCAGTGGGTTTGCAAGATTCTATCTATAATATTTACATATATGAGGAGTTTATGTGTTAAAGATAAAGACATCACTCCTTACCCTCTACATCAAGAATATACTTATAAGTCCAGATCTCATAGTAACTAAGTATGCGTGTATTTATAAATAGTACCTTATAAGTCATAAGTATATGATCCGTAGCCATATAAGTCCTGCTATTGTCCAAATCTAAATTATTTAGGTAAATATTTATTATTTCATTTAAAAATTTATTCCCTTGGTGGAAGCTTATTTTTGGTTCAAAATAAATTGTTTAAACTGCAAATTTAACTATTTCATTTGTGGTTAAAAATTAATCTTTTTTAGTTGAAAATTCAACTATTTATTTTCAGTTTCAACTATTTAGTTGGAAATTCAACTGTTTTCTTGAAATTACGTATTTTTCTCTAGGAAATTTAATTGAAATTTTTTTCTTTTTTGGTTTGAAAATACATATTTTCTTTCTAGAAATTTCATCTTTTTTGGTTAAAAATTCAAATGCCTGATCAAAAAGTAATCTGTTATGGTTCAAAATTAAATTTTTCGTTAAAAGTTCACCTTTGCGGGTTAAAAATTGAAATGTTTTGAAGAAAATTTCTATTACTGGCTCGAAAATATGAAACATTCATAGAAAATTCAACTATGTGTTCAAAAGTTGTACTTTGTTAAAAACTAATTGATTTAGTTGAAGATTCATAATTTTGTTTAAAAATTTGTTACTTTGGTTAGAAATTTAAGTATTTTGTTAAAAACACCTTTGTTATTTTAGTTGAGAATTAATTTTTTTAACTGAAATTTTAATTATTCCATTTGGGGTTGAAAATTCAACAACTTTAGTGAATTTTGTTTTCCTTTTTTGGTTTTAAAATTCATCTTTTCTTTGTAGAAATTAATTCTTTCTCGGTTAAAAATGCAAATGTCTGGTTAAAAAGTAATCTGTTTCGGTTGAAAATGAACTGTTTCGTTAAAAATTCACTTTTGTGCGTTAAAAATTGAACTGTTTTGAAGAAGATTTGTGGTTCCAGCTCGAAAATGTAAAAACTGCATAGAAAATTCAACCCTGTGTTCAAAAGTTGCACTTTGTCAAAAACTGATTTATTTAGTTGAACATTCATATTTTTTTCAAAATCCATTTCTTTTGCTGAAAATTTAACTATTTTTTCGAATATGCGTTTTCTTTTGTGGTAATTAATTTTTCAACTGAAATATTAACAAATTCATTTCTGGTTAAAAATTAATATTTTTTAGTCGATAATTCAACTATTAAGTTGAAAATTCAACTGTTTTGTTGAACCTTCATCTTTTCGGCTTGGATATTCAACAATTAGATAAAAAATTGAAACATTTGGTCAAAAGTTCTACATTGTTAAAGAATACTTTTTTTCTAGTAGTGGATTCATCATTTCATTTGACATTTCATTTAAAAAAAAATTTTTTTTTTAAATTAATCTGTTTTGGCTGATGATTAACTTTTTTATTGATTATTTATATTTTTGGGTTGAAAATTGAACTCCTTTGAAGAAAATTTGTATTTCAGGTTCAAAAATGCAACAATTTGGTAAAAAATAAAATTATGTGGTCGAAAGTTCTACTTCATCAACAATTAATTTATTTGGGTGAAGATGTACCATTGTACTTAAAAATCCATTCCTTTGGCTGAAAATTTACCTATTTTATTGGAAATTCGTTTTTTTGTTGATAATTAATTTCTTTAACTGAAAATTTAAATATTTCATTTTTGGTTTAGAATTATTCTTTTTCAGATAGAAATCAAACTGCTTTGTTAAACTTTTGTCTTTTCGACGTAGAAATTCAGAAACTTGATTAAAATTTGTATTTGTATTGTATATTTGGTTTAAAAATTCATCTTTTCTTTGTAGAAATTTAATCTTTTCGTTTAAAAATGTAAATGTCTGGTTGAAAATTCAACTGTATTGCAGAAAATTTCGTATTTTCCGTTCGAAAATGCAACAATTTAGTAGAAAATTTAACTATTTGCACGAAAGTCATAATCAAAAACTAATTAGTTTAGTTGAAGGTTCATCATTTTATTTAAAAATTCATTTCTTTGGTTTCGGCTTAGGATTCGCGTATTTTGTTGGAAATTCATTTTTTTTTTTTTTAGTTAAATTCAACTGTTTTATATTTAAAATTGAAATATTTTTTTATTTAAATAACTGCTACTACATTTGGTATTGAAAATTCATCTTTTTCTTTGAGAATGCAACGATTTGATTAAAAGTTAACTTTTTTATTAACAATTCATATTTTCGGGTGAAAATTAAACAATTTGTTATAAACTTAAACTTTTGGTAGAAAAATTCGTTTCTTTTAATGAATTCTTTTGTCTTAATGAAAATAATGCAACAATTCTATTTTTTGTTAAAAAATGATCTTTTGAGTTTCATAATGCAACTATTTAGTAGAAAAGTTACTTTATTTGTTAAAAATCCGTGTTTATGGTGGAGAATTAACTTTCTTGGTTTTAACTATTTGGTTAAAAATTTATGTATTTTGTTGAGAATTTTTTTTTTTTTTTTTTTTAGAAAATTAATATTCTTGGCTGAAAATTCATGTTTTCGGTTAAAAATTGAAATATTTTTTAAAAACCTGGTCTCTTTGGCTAGAAAATGCAAACTGTTTTCTTCATTGACTGAAAAAATCTTTCTTGCTTGAAAATTCGTCTTTTTGATTTGAAAAAAATGCAACTGTTTGTTATTTAAAATGAAAATCTTTTCTTGGTTAAAATATTAACAAGGATAACGGAACGAATTTGCCAAGGGGGAACCATTTATAAAAAATAAAAATAAAACAGATTATTTCTTCTAAGCTATAATTTAAATATCTTATTTTTTAAGTAGAGGTCATTAAGAGAGTCTCAGTTGAGCTTCTAAATAAAAAAGAAATTGAGTGTTCGGAATTTATAATTTTTTTTGAAAATTAAACTATTTTGTTCATTAATTAGATATGGTATGATTTTTACTAAACTTCCCCGCCCCCTAAATCGTCTTACGTTATTTTTGAATGACACCTAAATAAATTATTATTGAATAAAAATTCAGTCAGCAAAAATTACGCAAGATAGGGGGGCGGGGGGCAGATGACAATTCCGCGCTGGGTACCTGCGAATGGTTCCCCCACTACACGACTTCCCCTCACGCAGCCAAACTGCTGCCGTCGATCCTGGTGCCGAGAGTACCTAATGAGGACTAAAACGCCGAATATAACATTTCTTCAAATTAGCACTTGGTAATTGATAAATATAATATTCAAAATCTGCTAATTATATCGATTCCAACGATATGTTATTTGACTTAAAAAATTGAAAATTAAAAAAGAAATGTTCAAGTTTATGTGAAATTTCATGAATAAAATTTTTCAGTATTTTTATCAAATCCACTATAATTTATTGGTTGGCTGAAATTTGGCCACATTTGAAAACTTATTAACGAACATCATAAATTTAGTTTATTTCTCAAACAGTCGCATTTATGAAAATTATCGTTAAATAATTTTACACTCCCAGTCCAAAAGTATGAATAGTGTCATCCCTAGCTTAATTTGGAAACTCATTAACAAACATCATACATTTTTTTACTGATTAACCAATTTTTTATGAAAGTTAATTAAAAATACTATTTAAACACATAAAAAGCAGAATATAAAGGATTTTCGTGGAGTCAATCTCAAAAGTGTCGTTTTTCCAATATAACATTAGAAATTTTGAACATTACCAAAACACTAAATTGTATTTATTTAAGTGTCGAAAAAAATGTTTAAACTGAATTCGGCAAATTTTGAAAATAATTATCCTTCATTTCAAAAATTTCCAAACCTAATTTTCAAACCAAAGAAAAAGGAATTTTCAAAAAAGGAGTTGAATTTTTAACCGAGAAAGATTTTGCAGTCAATAAAGAAAAAAAATCTCAGCCAAAATTTTAAATTTTCAATCCAAAAAGACGAATTTCTGGCAAAACAGTTTAGTTTTCAACCCAAAGATATGAATTTTGAACAAAAAAGTTTAATTTTCAACACAAAAATATGAATTTTCTACCAAAATAATTGAATTTTCAACTGGAAAAGATCAATTATCAAACAAAAATTAAATAGTTACATTTTCAGTTGAAAAATTTATTTTTAGCTAAATAAAAACGAATTTTCAACAGAACGGTAAAAATTTCAACCAACAAATTAATTTTTTACTAAAATAATGAGTCTTCAGCCACAAAAATGTCTTTTTAACAAACAAACAAATTTAACCAAAGAGTTGAATTTTCAACCGAAAAGATTGATTTTCTACCCAAAAAGATTAATTTGTAACAAAATACATGAATTATCACAAAACTATTTAAAATTAAGGAATTTTCAACCAAAGAAATGAATTTTCAACCAAACATGGAATAGTTGAATTTTCGGTCAAAAATAATTGATTTTCAACAACAAAAAAGTGATTTTCATTAAGAACTGAACAAATTTTTAGTAAATTATTGATTTGGAAAAAATTCGAGTAAGTTTAACATATATTTAGAAATTTTGAAAAGATACCGAAATAATTTAAAACTTGAAAAGATTTCAAAACATTAAAAACAAAACGTACATTTTTGAAGATTCGGAACACAACATTTAAAAGCTTTCCAAGCATTTTGAAAGGTTTCAAAAGAATAAAAAAAAATTATTAAAATTCCTAGGAAAACTAAAGATGAATTCTTTTTTGAAAAATTATTTAAAAAAAATATTTTTTAAATTTTCAAAATAGAATCTGGAAGGTTTTGAAGCAATTTGGTTGATTTTGTCAGATTTTCAAAAAATTGTAGGAAAAGTTCAAGTTTCAAGATAATAAATAACAAAATTTACATTAGATTCCTGAAAATTTTGTTAATGATTTTTCAAAACAAATTTTTAAGCGAATATTAAAAAAGATTTTAGAACAAATTTCGATGTATAAATTAATGTTTCTAGCTTAAAATTGCCTAAAATTATATAATGTCCAAAATTTATACATTTTTTGATTGATTCTTCAATTTTGAATTATTAAATATTTTGGCTCAGACTTTTTTTCTTTATCGACTGAAAAATCTTTCTTGGTTGGAAATTTAACACTTTTTATAAAAATTCTTTTTTTTTGTTTGAAAATTAGTCTGTTTTGGTTGAGGCTTCAGCTAATAAAAAGAAAACAGAAGTGCCCGTAGTAAAACGTCTGGAGAAAGTAATATCAAACATATTATTTTTGAAAGGAAGAAGAATTATTTTCAAAATTTGGCGAATTCAGTTTTTACCTTTTTTTCGACACTTAAGCAAATGAAATTTTCCGTTTTGGTCTCTGTTCAAAATTTTGAAAGTTAGATTTAAAAAACGACATTTTTGAGATTGTCTACATATTCTGCTTTTTATATGTTAAAATAGTATTTTTAATAAACTTTTATAACCAAATTGGTTAAGTAGTAAAAAAAATTTATCTTGTATGTTAATGAGTTTCCAAATTGAGCTAGGGATGACACCATTTATTCTTTTGGACAGAGAGTGCCAAATTATTTAGGAATAATTTTGAGAAATACCAAATTTTAGCTTCCGGAATTTCCCAAGTTAAGTAAAATATTGCACCAATAAATTAAAGCTACTCCATTGGATTTGAGTGAAATATTCTGAAAAATTTTCCGTAAAATTTGACATAATTTTAACATTTATTCTTTAATTTTCAACTTTTTAAGCAAAATAACATATAGTTGGAATCGCTATAATTCGCAGATTTGGAATATTATATTTATAAATTACCAAGTGTTAAATTGAAAAAATTGTATGTTCCGCATTTTAGTCCTCATTAGGTACAAAGGACTCCCGCTGACCAGGATCGACGGCAGCAGTTCGGTTGAGTGAGGGGAAGCCGTGTAGTGGGGGAACCGTTCACAGGTACCCAGGGCGGAATTGACCATCGCCCGGGGAGTTGAACTCAGGTCTTCAAGATTTGGGTGCATAAATTACTTTTTTAGGGCCCGTTAGTTTTGGGCAGATGACAATTCCGCCCGAGCTACCTGCGTACGGTTCCCCCACTACGCGGCTTCTTCTCACTTAGTAGTCCTAATTAGGTACAAACGAGTCTCGCTGACCAGGCTCGGCAGCAGCAGTTCGGCTGAGTGAGGGGAAGCCGCGTAGTAAGGGAACCGTACGCAGGTAGCTGGGGCGGAATTGTCATCTGCCCAAAACTAACGGGCCCTAAAAAAGTAATTTATGCACCGAAATCTTGAAGACTTATCGCTTATCAGTCCCGGTGTTGATTTCTCGTCTAAAGATTGTTCTGATTACCTGGATGACTGGAACGAGTTCTATGTACCCGAACAAAAAGGGTAACCTGCCATCCACTGAACGTCTTCGTCAGGGAGTGTATTCAATTCAATGCTATGCTTCACACACGTCGAGGTCCACGGTGCAATCTCGTATCTAGCATCTACATATGAATGAGCTCGGGGGTGTTCGTGGATGCGGGTGAATCGATGAGCATACGTGCGTGGGATCCAGACTTATGGAATGATGTATGTACATTCAAGCGCGTCCCTGCCTTGGTATGTCTGTACTTGAAGTAGTTGTGGGTAATACAACTGGCAGCCAACAGGAGGAGTGGGATTAGAGTCGTATATCTATCAGAGGAGAATGCTGTATTGTGCCTGAAATCGTGATGGCATGTCCATATGCCACGGGAACACCGTACATATAAGCACAACCTCCGTAAAAGCAATTACACCTCCAGTCAATTCTCTTAACGATTCAATCTAATATCCCAACCAAGTGTCCCATTTGATCTTCGGGTTATGATATTCATCAAGATCCGTACAATTGATCGTAAAACGATCACTGGGTGCGCACTACTGTCCGTCCAAAAAGTTTAGGCACCGCGATTTTTGTACAGATTTTCCTGAAAATCTCAGCAGAAGAAAATTCTAAAAATATGAGACAACATGCATGTTGCAGGTGAAGGTTTTGCCAATACTGATACAGAGTTTCAAATTTTTCAGATGATTAGCGATTATTTCCGGGCGAGAGAAAAGTAAAAAAGCATAATAATCATATGATCATTTCAGAATACTCAACTTTGAATGGCTGTAAGTCACGTAAAAAAATTATGAAAAATCTACAGAAAATATATGGGTTTCGTTGATCCTTTCTGTGCACAGTGGTGATATTAAGAGTTAGAAACAATTATTTTTTAATAAGTTATTGACAAAAGAGTGGGGAGGTGTCATCTCTGGAACTAAGGAACGTACAGAGATGATTCATGAAGAAAATTACACATTTTTAGATTCTGACAATGTTGTGCGTATTACCAATGAGCACAAAGTTGCATTTGAATGTTTAAAAAATTATTTTCTTTTTGGAAAAATACAAAAGGCTTAACGATGATCGAGGCTACCAAACTCTCAGAATGGGACCTTGCTAGGGCTATTGCTACACGTGCAACACAAACTTCTCTCACACACGCACACACAGTTACACAGTCCCTAAGCCCTGATGCAAAGAAAGGGATACGGGTGCCTCGATCATTATAAAGCCTTTTGTATTTTTCCAAGAAGAAAATAATTTTTTAAACATTCAAATGCAACTTTTTGCTCATTGGTGATACGCACAACATTGTCAGAATCTAAAAATGTGTAATTTGCTTCAAGAATCATCTCTGTACGTTCCATAGTTCCGGAGATGACACCTCCCCACTCTTTTGTCAATAACTTATTAAGAAATAATTGTTTCTGACTCTAAATATCACCACTGGGCACAGAAAGGATCAACGAAACCCATATATTTTTTGCAGATTTTCCATAATTTTTTTCAGTGACTTACAGCCATTCAATGTTGAGTATTCTGAAATGATCATATGATTATTATGCTTTTTCACTTATCACTCACCCGGAAATAATCGCTAATAATCTGAAAATTTTAAAGCTCTGTATCAGTATTGGCAAAACCTTCACCTGCAATGTGCATGTTGTCTCATATTTCTAGAATTTTCTTCTGCTGAGATTTTCACGAAAATCTGTACAAAAATCGCGGTGCCTAAACTTTTTGTACGGAAAGTAGGGTGATCCCCATTTTTTTCATCAAATTTTGATGCATATCGCCCGGAAATTTGTTTAAATCCACACAAAAATAATTAAATTTTTATATTTTGAAAAAAAATGATATTTAGAGGTGGTGCAAGCCCCATGAAGTTTGACAGGTATTTCCCATAAGAAAAAAAGACGTTTTCGTATATTTTATTCAGAATCGTCAATTTTAGCTGAATCAAGTTGAAACTCAACATTTCTCTTCACAATTAGCCATAGAATACGAATAGAATATAACATTTTCATAATCTCACGCCATAAGTCTGTTTTATGGGGCCCAAAAGAAACCCCATAAGTGAAAAAATGGGTTTAGCGAGTTTTTGGCACTAATTATGATATTTTTTGCGGATTTTTTAATGCAAAATGTTCCTCATACATGGAATACTACTTCATACTGATAATTAGATGTATAAATAAATCATTTAAACACTCAATTATTCTTTTTTACAATTTTGTCTAAGAATAGAGTTAGAAAGTCGCTGTTTATTGAAAAATTTTTCGAATTTCTGTCCAATTTTCAATTAAAGTGAGATAAAATTAAAATAATGTTAACAAAAGCAATTGTTCAAACACTTGATTATCATTGATAATAATAATCTCTTAGAATAATGCTACAAAATTGCCATTTTTTCAAACATTTACCACTTTTTGTTCAATTTTCAATTAGAGTGAGGTGAATAATTACTTAAAGTCAACAACGTTATTTGTTTAAATAATTTATCATAATAATTGTTAGTTGTTGTATCATTTTTTTGGTTGCGTTTTTTTCAAATTTTTACTTAGAGCAAGGTAATAATTAATGCAATTTATCAAACTTAATTGTTTAAACAAGTGATTATTGTTTCAACCTATATTCTCTTAGAGTAATGCTAGAAAGTTGAGGGTTTTTCTAAAATTTTCAGTTCTTTTAACTTCTCAGTTAGGAACAAATAATAAATATTATTAATAATTTAAACAAAAAGGCTCTCAGTAACGACTTCCAGGAAAATTTAAATTTAATATGATTCATAAGGAAAATTTGAAAAATATTTCAAATATCTCTTTTTATTTCAGAAGAATATATTCACAAAAAATAAAGGGACCGTTTAAAAAATGATTCACTTAAAAAAAATGTCTGGTTAAATCAACAAGAATTCTTGTTAAATATGCTCTTACTATTTTTTATGGTTAGACTAACCAGAAATATGGTTGAATTAACCAGAATTTGTGGTTAATTTAAACGGAATTCTGGTTAATTCAACCATAATTCTGGTTAGTCTAACCAGAAAAAATAGTAAGGGCATATTTAACCAAAATTCTGGTTGCTTTAACCAGACATTTTTTTGAGTGTTATATCTATTTTTCATCTATTATTTGTTCATAGCTAAAAAGGCAAAGCAAAGTTGAACATTTCAGAAAAAAACGCAACTTTCGGACACTTATCTAAGAGAAGATAGTTATAAACAAAAATAAATTATTTAGGCAACTGTGTTTGTTAACTTGATTATTTATTACATTACTATGTAAAAAAGACGTAAAAAGTTTAAAATTTCATGATAAAATCGCAACTATCTGGCATTAATATAGATGAAGAAGTTATAAACAATAATAATTTGTTAAAAGAATTTTTACATTCTCATTCTAATGAGAAGGTATTGGTTTTATGTAAAATTTGACATAGTCGGTTTTCATCAAATCTCCACGTTTTGAGACCTCCTGAGTCAGAAAAAACGATTTTTACCAAGGTGTCTGTCTGTAGTCTGTCTGTCTGTCTGTAGCCACGATAACTTTCGAAAAAATGATCAGATTTGATTAAGCTTTGGTACACTTTTTTATGGACTAAAAAGAAAGAACGAGTTCGTTAACCAGCTATTGTGGATAAAAATTCAAAAAGTGAGCACATTTTGAAAATTTTTGAGACCACTTTTTTTGAAGACTTGAAAATTCTATGTACGGTTATTAGTAGTACGCAAAATGACGAACAAAATATCCTAATCACTTTTCGTGATAAAAAAAAAATTACTGGAGTTACAGGATTTTCAAAATTCCAAAAAACAAACGAAAATGAACATTTTAGGCCGAAAAACGCACGATATGAAAAAAGTCAGGAGGAGAAAAACGTTGCTTTTTGAACACCCTATAATATTTTCATAACAGTTTTTTGAATTTTTCGAAAAATAAAAAATTCAAATTTTGATCGGACAAAAAAATAATGAAAAATCAAAAATTCAATTTTGCTGTCAAACTATGCAAGATACGAGAAAAGATCATATCACCAAAATTGTGCACCTAAAAAAGATCTACAAATTTCTAATGACTCACTTTTTGATATGACGCGTATTTTTTGTTTTATTCGTAAAAAACTGGATTGAAAATAGAAAAATCAAATTTGTAGACGAATAACAGGAGCTACGAAAAAAATGACATGAACAAAATTTGTTCATCCAAGAAGGAGGTGCAAATTTGTTGTGAATCATGTTTCGATAGGATGCCTAGTTTTTGTTTTATTCGTGAAAATAACATTGACAGTAAAAAAAATCAAATTTTTGAAAAAACAATGCAAGGCACGAAAACAGATAAATGAACAAAAATTGTGCATTAAAAAAAGGTTTACAAACTTGTACTCAATTTTTGTTGTAAGAATATATTCAAAATGAAAAAAATTAACTTTTTTGAAAAACGGCACAAGCTAAAATAAAATGTTAACTAATAAAATTTGTCGCCTAAATTATATAATTATTTTTCATTTGAAATCAAATACAAATTTAGTAATTTGTATATGAAGAACATATAACACGAAGCACAATGTGCGCGCTCAGTGTATTTACCAAATCGCGCGTCGTAAGTGCGCTCAAACTTTTTTGTTTCTATCATACGGTGCACAGAACCGAGTGTGGAACGCAAGGTTCAAATGACTTTCAAATCAAATATCGAGCGCGAAGCGCGAGTGTCTGGATGAGAATGTGTTCCTTAAGGTCGATAGAACCTCGAGTAAATAAAGTTCCTTTTCAGTCTAAAATAAAAACAAATTTAACAATCACTTAATATGTAGAGGTTTTGATAATTTCATAAGATTCGCAAAAAAACTTTTTCTTTTCATCGAAGTCGAACACGAAGTTCAGAAATCTAGAGGAGCCGAGCGTAAAGCGCGATGTAAATACGCCCGAGCGCGTAGCCCGAGATAAATATATGATCGAGCGCGAAGCGCGAGATGCATCAGTCGCGCGCCCTAGGCGCGCTCAAACTTGCGAGCGAAACGAGCCGCGCGCGAAGCGCGCCATGAGAATGTGCCCGCGAGGCGGGCAGATTTTTTTTCTAAATTTAATTAATTATTACGTTACTCCAAGTGAAAAAGAGGCAAATAGTTGAAAATTTCAGAAAAAACCGCAACTTTATACCATTAAGCAAAGAGAATATTATATACAATAATAATAATATGTTTGAACAATTATTTCTGTTAATTTGAATTAATTATTACTTCGCTCTAATTAATAAGTGGACAAAAATTTCAGAAAAAAAACCGCAACTACCTTGTATAAATAAAGAAGAAGATAGATTTAAAGAATGATAATTTGTTTAAACAATTATTTTTGCTACACGGAATTAAATGTTAACTCACTCCAAATGAAAAGTAGATAAAAAGTTGAAAATTTGAGATAAAACCATAATTTCTACCATTATTCAAAGAGAATATCATTAACAATAATAATATATTGTTGAAAAAATTGTTTTTTTTTTTAATATTAATTAAGTCTGACCTAACGCTGATTAAAAATTGAACGAAAATCAGTGAAAAATAGTACTTGATGTATTAAAAGCAATTTTCATTAAAATAACCGTAACAAAATCATAATTAGCGCAAAAAACTCGTAAACTTTATTTTTTCACTTATCGGGTTTTTTTCTGGACCCTATGAAATTTGATATTTAATTCGTATTCTATAGCTAATTTTGAAGAAAAATTATTCACCTAATATTGACGATTCTAAATAAAATTTACAAAAACGTCTTTTTATCTTATGGGACATACGTGTTAAACTTCATGGGGCTTGCGCCACCTCTCAATATTATATTATTCCAAACAAAAAAAATGGATTTATTATTTGTGGATTCGAAGAAATTTCCAGGCAATATGCATGAAAATTAGAAAAAAAAATTTCCAATGAATTTTTGGACCACCCTGGTGCACATACAAGCGTTGGACTTATACGAAATAAAGAAAAAAATTATTAGAAACGCTAGGACTTAGGGATCAACCAATAACTAAGTAACTAATTTGAGGAGGCAAAGGGGTAACGACAAAAACTACGATTGGTAAAAAATTGATTGGGTGGGGGGGGGGGGGGGGCCAAAGGAAGTAACGTTACGAACACAGATAACATTTAATACGTTTCTTGATGATAAATTTTAAGAAATTTTGCGACTTTTGCGAAAGATGTCCCTCTTTTCCCTTTTTTAAAGAATATCTGTTTCTTCATGTTTTCAACAAATTTCACCTTTTTATTGATTTTTCGTTAAATTTTTTTTCGGTTAAAGATTCCGCTTTTTGATTAGAAATTTACTTATTTTGTTGAAAATGCAAATATTTTGTTAAGAACTCATCTTTATTGGTCAAAAATTCAAAAACTTGGTTGAAATTTGTACTGCTTTGTTAAAAATAATTTCTTTTGGTGAAGATTCATAATTTTAGTTAAAAATTCATCTTTATAGAAGAAAATTTAACCAGTTTTTTGAACTGAAAATATAATTATTTCATTATTGGTTGAAAATTTATATTTTCAATTGAAAATTAATATTTTCTATTTGGAAATTCGAATTCCTTGTTTAATTCAACTGTTTCTTACTTTAAATGAAAATAGTTTTTCGTTGAAATATCAAGTATCACAGTTTCATTTGAAAATTCATCTTTTCGGTTTGAAAACTAAACTGTTTTGTAGAAAATTAATCTTTTTGGCTTGAAAATTCAACGATCTAGTAGAAAATTAAAATATAATAGTTGAAAATGAACCTTTTTGTTGAAAATTCAATTGTTTTGTAGAAAAAAAGTATTTTTTAATTGAAAATTCATATCTTCGTATATACCACCTTTTTCGGTAAAAAACTTCAACTATTTGGTTGAAAATTTATCTTTTTGGTAAAAATTCAATTTTATGGTTCAAAATTAAACTATTTATTTGAAAAAATTGAATACTTGGTTAAAAACTTACTTTTTTATTGAAAATTCACAGTTTTGGTTCAAAAATTCAACTGGTTTGTGGAAAATTAATCTATTTTGTTGGAAATTCGTCTTTTAGGGTAGAAAAGTAATCTTCTTTTTTGAAAATGTATCTTTCTGGCTGTGGATTGAACTATTTTCTTACTGATTTGTTTTTTTTTTTGGTTCAATTTATCTGGTAGAAAAATTTTTTTTTGTTGAAAATTAATTTTTTTAATGAATATGTAACTATTCCATTTTTGGGTGAAAACTTTTTTTTCAATTATGTGGTTGAAAATTCATTTTTTTGTGAAAAATTCATCAGTTCTTTTTTGAAAATTTATCTTACGGACCAAGGATTCAACTATTTTGGTAATGAACCGTCTTCTTTATTCAATTTAACTGGTGAAAAATTCGCTTTTTTGTTAAAAATATAACTATTCCATTTCTGGTCAGAATTTTTTTGTTTGAAAATTCAACTATTTTGGTACAAAGTTTAACTATCCGGTTAAAATTAAAGTATTTATTTGGAAAATTAACTACTTGGTAGAAAATTCACTTTTTTGCTGAAACTTCATAGTGTCGGGTGGAAAATTCAACGGTTATTTGGAAAATGCATGTAGTTTATTGTAAACTCGTCGTTTTGAACATAACATTAATCTTCTATTTTTAAAAATCATCAGTTTGGTTGAGGATTCAACCATTTTGTTAAAATTTAGATTTTTTAGTTGGAAATTCAACTATTTGGTTGAAAATTGATCTTTCTTGAATAAAAATTACATTTTTGGTGAAAATTCATTTTTGTTGGTTTAAGATTCAACTATTTCGTTGAGTCATCTTTTTCAATCGAGAATTTAACTGTTTTGTTGAAATTTCTTCCTTGTAGATTGATTGCCTTTTTTGTTTGAAAACTGAGCTATACTTGGTTAAAAATTCAACTATTTTGTTAAAAATTTAATTATTTTGTTGAAAATTCAACTATCCTTTTAAAGCCTTCTTTGTAGTCCTTATGGGTGGTGAAGGAAAAACTAGGGTTGTAAACGAGGTGAGACAGGAGGGGGGTAAAAAATATTCCAGAATTGGTAAACTAGTTTATGGTTGACGCCTTATAAGGAATATCTTGCTTGTTTATAATTCCTAGCGTTTTTACTGAAATCGTCAAAAAAAATGAAAACAAGCAATACAATATAGGAATTTAGTTAATTGGGTGTGCATAATAGCTGTAGACCACCGCTGTCATCTCAGATGTTGGACTTATAATAAATCTCTTTAAAACTCACTAAAACTCTAGGACTTATAGGGATAAGATTTCTCTCCAGTAATGGAGTTAAAATCCTATGACTTAAAGCAATCTATAGTTTTTTCATAAGTTCTAACATGTTTAAATAATTTTTGAACAAATTGCTTATAAGTCCAGTCATCAAAGTGGTGTTTATAACCATCATTTAGAAATTATCAGAAAAATAAATTATCTTCAGACTCTTTGCTTGTTGAATGTAAATATACGAAATTTAAATAAACATTAACCCTAGCAATATTTTTTATGAACTACGCAATCCGGAAATGAAAGGCCGCTTTCTATTTACATTCAGGACTGGCTACGTTGGCAGTTCAATAAAATTTCGTTTTATGGTACGTTACTCTGCGTAAATATCAGCATTGAACAAATGTCGACTCGCTGTGCCAGGATGCACAATTTTAAAAAGCAATACGAAATAAAACTCGCAGAACATAACCGTTTATTTAAATAAAATGATTACTGTTTCTATAAAGAATATTTGATTACGATATGCAAGTTATTTCTGTAAAATACAAATACGATTCATATGTGCAATCAGCATTAAAAAATGGATAAGGGCTACGTACGAATTATATAAGATATCATTATTTTTTGTACTTTTTCTTTCGAATGTAATTTTCAAAATTATTGACATTTTCTCGTCGTCGGAAGCGATTGCAACTGAATTCTGTTAACAATTTGTAGGTATTTTGAGACTGGATGAAAAGCTTGTTACATCACGAATGCTCGCTAAAAACGACTTCCTCTCGTCGATGCAATCAACGGATTTCAAACTTCCAATGGCGAGTAAAAATCTCTCGAGTTGGAGCTTGAAATGATTTTAGCCTATTTTCATATTCCTCTGCCATGAATAGCTTGAAGAATTCATAAATATTTCAAAAATATGGGTTTGCTTTAAATCAGTTGATAATTCTAAAAAATAATCCTATTCAAAAGATAAGTTGTTCTTTGAGAGGATTCTTTAGAGTGAAAATTTTACTAATCAAATTTCGGGAAAGAGTCGTTTCCAGTGTGGAAAAATTTCGTGGCGCTATACTGTTTCGGTCTAGTCTGTCTTGAGTCGACACTGGCGCGCCACAGGTTGACTGTCCAGTGGCTAGACTGGGATGTCACGCTCGGATCGACTAGTTCCTAGACAGGTCGTCTATTTTCATAAAAAATAATTAATAATTAAATAATATCATTATTTTTTATCACATAA
Organism: Andricus curvator; assembly: GCA_932195095.1. Lineage (NCBI taxonomy): Eukaryota > Metazoa > Arthropoda > Insecta > Hymenoptera > Cynipidae > Andricus > Andricus curvator. The sequence goes on from CAKNYM010044058.1 coordinate 15,903, forward strand.
AAGTCTAATATATAGATATGAATATGAATTTCAATTTATTACATCGTAATATTTATTTCAATCAAACGTGAACAATTTTTAAACATTAAAGGTGCGTAATGTGTGAATAAATCATTGAAAATGATAACGTTTGTATGATCGTACTTCCGATTAGGCTGCGGAATAATTATTGTTTATTATTTAAATAATTAATACGTCAGGCTTAATTGCCATATTACGCAATCAATAAATGATTAAAATAAATTGAATAAATCATTTATGTTATAATTTGATTCTCTCGAATATTATAAATATAATACATAGCATTATACATAGATACATATTTTAATTATTATACATTTAATATCAATTTATTATAAGTTTACTACATAATTAAATTGAAAGAAAATGTCAGAAATTTTTTGTTTTGTTTTATGTAGTTTTATTGCATTGAAACAAATTGTATATGTTGCATATGTCGATATGTATCCGTTCCATAATGTTGATTATGCTCATATGAGGTACGAATCGTGTAATCATTAGCGGTCACTCGTGTCGCATTTGTGGTCAATCGAGTGTTTGCGGTGGACAAATCTACTAGCAGGACAGTGAACATGATCGCTTCACAATGCAAAATACTAATCTTCGAAAATTTTCCTAAGCATAATCCAATTAAATTAATTATAATATGAACTAGTCAAGATTCACAAATAATTTATCAATATTCTTTTCTACCATTTAAAAAACAAATGTAAACAAATTTATAAGACATTGCAAGCAGAGGTTATGATTATGTAGATTCAGAATAAATAGAAAGATACAAGAGGGCACTCAAAGAAGGTGGTGTTAACAAAACGACTGATTCTGCCAGATGTACAAAGGTAAAAACATTTTCATTTTGTAGGAAATGTCTTTTAAATGTTTTCACAGCTTCTGAATCGACAATTATAAAGTTGGCATGAAGTGTATTCCATCTTGGGAAAAATGCATTGTACATAAAGTATTATACCCTATGTAATCTTGTAAAATATTAAATCCAAAAACGTGAACACGTTCGATAGCCAACGCCCACTAAAAACCGTTAACTAACTATAATCCACTAACCATCAACCACTAAACACTGCCACTATCAGCTAAGCAACACACAGTATTTACTGCCCAGTAACCACTGCTTAGTAACCCCCGTCCACTAACCATTTTCCAATAACCACCGACCAGTAAACACTATCCACCAACCATCATCCACTAATCACCGCCCAATGACTGCAGCCCACTAACTATCATCTATAAAAGACAGCCCACTTACCATCAACTGATAACCACCTCCCAGTAACCAACATTAACTAACTATAATCTACTAACACTTACCAACTAAACAACGCCCAATAACCCCTACCCACAAGCCCCTGTCCGATAATACCTGCCCAATAACCACCATAACTAATCAACCAGGAAACCCCATCCACTAATCATTATGCATTAACCACCGACCAGTAACTACCATAGACAACCCATCATCTAATCACCGCCCTGTAACCCCAGCCCACTAACTGCCATTTACAAATCACAGCCCACTTACCACCAACTACTAACAACCGCCCTGATAACCAACGTTAACTAGTTAGTTGCAATGTAGGCGGGGGAGCGATACCAACGGCGATACCACGCTGAAAACACCAGTTCTCGTAAGATCACTGAAGTTAAGCATTGTTGGGCGCGGTTAGTACTTGGATGGGTAACCGTTCAGGAATACCTGCGTGCTGTTGGCCCGTCGTGGGTGTGGTGGGCCCACATTGGTAGTAAATATCCACCTAGAAACACTACCCGAATCGGGTAGTGAGGCAATGAACTTTCGAGTTCGAACTGCTAATCTATGTATGTATGTATGTAGGCGGAGGAGCCCGTGAGGTCCCACCCCTGGTGTTCAAGCTATAAAGCCTATTGTGCCACTCCCGTGTTTATTCTCAAAGCAGTACTCTGAATCCGGCCATCCTTCGGCGAGTTTTTTTGGATCTCGGTGGGTTTCGTTGTTACCAACGTTCTGAGATTATACCTCTCAGATGCCAGGCATACTTATCGTACAGTAAATGACGTCCTACTTTGTTGATCAGGCAAAGTGATCCTCACCCACTCTGCCATTCGGAAGCCTCCTTTAGCAGGTTGCAGAGAGGGGATATGGCCAGACCAGGGTGGATGGAATGATCCTTCTGAGGTCATCAGTTAGATGCACAGATTCTAAGCACTTTCCTGGTGTGTTATGTAAGTGTATGTGTGTGTTTATTACTCGAAGATATCCAGCGACCACCGAGCGGAGGTCCCTCGAGAGGGCCTGCCTCTGCGCAAGGAGATCGCTGCCTCATTTTCGAGTCTTCTCAAAATCGGCTTCGACCCCCAAGGTTAGGCCCTCGGAAGAGCCGATTAATCCTTGGTAAGGCACCAGCTTTTTCTGAGGGGACCTACAGTTTGATTATCCCTGCCCAACTACCTCTGCCCCATGAACCCTACCCACTCTGTCCTATTCAATAACCACCGTCAACTAACTACTACCCCATAACCCCGGCCCACAATCCATTATCCATTACCCGCCACCCAGTAACCATCATTCACCAATCATCATCCAATAATATTCGCCCAGTCCCCTCAGTCTACTTGCAATCAACTACTAACCACCACCCAGTCAAAACAGTTAACCAACTACAATCCAATAACCCATTCTCAATAAACCCTGTCTAATAACCATAGTCAGCTTACCAACGCCTACTAACTATTACGCAGTAACCCCCGCCCTCTGAATATTTTTCATTAACCACTAACTAGTAATCACTATCCAACAATAGGGTGTACTTAAAATTATTTTTTTTCTCCGATCCTACTGCTCCTCGGAAATAAGGTTTCTTTTGGTAAAAAAAGGACGTGTGAAAAATTTCAGTCAGATCGGACAAGTTTTGACGGTGATCAGGACCCTCTTATTTTGCTGCTTTGCTACGCCGCGCCCGAATGGTTGCGAGCGTGCTCGCCGCCCGGTCTGGCTGTGCGTTTGCGCTCTAGCGCTAGGCGTAAGATAATTCCTCGCCAGGGAGGGAATAATCATACCCGTTGAATGTCACGGCCATGTCACATCTTATTAATCTGTTAAAAAGGATTAAATAATTCATATCATCGCTGAAATAATCAAAACGCTTTACATTTGATATTTCATAAAATATATAATTGTCTTCCATTGCTCCTAACCAAACAGGACTGTTTGATGTGCTTTCGGGTACCTCTTGAAATGGCCCTGACTAACTTGTGCAGCTGCTCTTCTTTTCTAGTCAGAATGGAATTAACCCTTTCAGCAACAACAACTCCTCGCTCTGATGGGTCATTCACCACCTGAAAAGACCGAATGATGGCACTGGCCTGACGGTACTTTTTGTTGAGGGTCCAGGTGTCGGGATCTTGTGTCAGGAAGGACGTTCCGAATCCCATGCTCTTAAAAAAATCTTGGGTGTTCGTGGCCACGAATGAACTTAGAGCCTTCTGACTGAACTCCTTGGTGGCGCGCCTTCCTTGAAGCACAGGACGGTCGCGTGCTGCCATGGACAAGCTGTGTAACCACGTGTGGTAGACCAATGAATATCTGCTTGGTAAGGCCTTCTTTGGCCGAGACTTGTCTCCAGAGTGCAAAAAGGAAATGGCGAAGGACTTCGTAACTAAAAAGGGAGCAGACCAACCGAAGACCCGTCCTGTGTTTCAAGGAACGCGCACCATCCAGGAGCTCAGTCAGAAGGCACAAAGTTCGTTTGTGACCACGAATATCCAAGAGTTTTTCAAGAGCACGGGATTCGGAACGTCCTTCCTGACACAAGATCCCGACACCTGGACCCTCAACGAAGACTACCGTCAGGTCAGTGCCATCATTCGGTGTCTTTAGGTAGTGAATGACCCAGCAGAGCGAGGAGTTGCTCTTGCTAAAAAGGTTAATTCTATTCTGACTAGAAAAAAAGAGCAGCGACAAGAAGCTGTACAAGTTATACAGGGCCATACCAAGAGGTGCCCGAAACATTCCAAAACAGTCCTGTTTGGTTAGGACCAATGAAAGACAATTACATATTTTCCGAAATATTAAATGTGAACCGTGAAAACTTTTCCGATCTGAATGAAATTTTTCACACGTCATTTTTCAACCAAAAGGAACCTTATTTCTGAGGAGCAGTAGGATCAAAGAAAAAAATAATTTTTGGGTACACCCTATCCACCAACCATTATCTACTAATCAACGCCCAATGACCTTAGCCCACTAACTATTATCTACAAAACACAGCTCACTTACCATCAAACACTAACAATCGCCCAGTAACAAACGTCAACTAACTATAATCTACTAACCAATACCCATTGAACACCTCCCAATTACTCATGCCCAATAACACCTACTCAGAAGCCCATATCCAATAACTCATAACCAATAACCCCTGCCCAATAAAACCTGTCTAATAACCCCTGCCTAATAACCCCTAGCCAGTAACACCAGCCCACTGACTAACATCTGCTAAAAACAGCTCAATTATGATCAACCACCAACCACTGTCCGTTAAGCACCGTTAACTCTATGGTAATTCATTAACCATCACTGACTAAATACCGCCCAGTAACCCCTGCCCAATCAAAACCGTCAGATAACCAATAACCAGTACTCACTACATACTAATCCCCGCCTACTATCCGCCTCCCCCCAGCCAACTTATAATTCAACACTAACCACCACATAGTAAAAATCATTAACCAACTATAATCGAATAACTTACTTCCAATAACCTTTGCCCACTAAATATTCTTCATTATCCACCGCCCAGTAACTACCATTCACCAACAATCATTCACTAATCACCGCCCAGTAACCCCAGCACACGAACTACCATCTACTAAATACAGCCCACTTATAATGAACCACTAACTACTACCCATTAACCACCGTTAACTGATTATAATTTACTAACCATCACTCACAAAATACAACCCAATAACCCCTGCACAATCACAACCGTAAGCTAACCAACACCCAGTAAGTACTACCCAGTAACCCCCGCCCATTTAACATTATCCAGTAAACACCACCAACTAATATTCACCTTTCCGAACAGTTAAATGCTGTGATTTTCAATTATGCGGATTGATACGTAGCTTGATATTTGTATTTTTTCTAACATCTTATTTTGATAATAGTTAGGCATGATTAGGTGGAGTTTTATGTGCTCAATATTATTCTAAATCATTTGAAATGAGTCCAAACTTCTATTATCTTTTGATATTTTTGTAAGTTTCTAAAGTAAAAATTTTTTACCAGGTTTTGAAATATCTTTCTTCACGTTTTATGGAGTATTTCATACTAAAAAAAAATAAGATTAATTTTGCAGGAGGAGCGATTAAAGAGGCGGTCCAACACAGGAACTCCATAAGAGGTTCTCACTTTGCAGTCGAATAACAATTCGAATTTTTCAGATATAGGAATAATATTTTTAATTCCCTTTCTTCGCAGACAGTCACATATTTAAGAATTTAATTTGCTACAAATTATTTGTGAAAGTAATTCACGTAGTGACTATTTAAGCAGGGGTTTCTCACTGGCAATTATCACTGATGTTGTCCTGAAGAGTGCATTAGGGGTTTCTAAAAGAGTAGATAAGATTGTTGGGGATTGGGCGTGGCTAGTAGGAGAAGCAAGTAGGCGTGGTGTCTTTTCGGAACGACTACTTGACATTTCAGTTTTAATTCCTCATTTTAATGAAAATAGATTTGATAACTACAATTCCCTACAGTAGGCAGGGCTACTGAAATTAGATTATTGGATGTGATTATTGCAAATAAACAACAGGCGTGACTAGTAGGCGTAAATAATATATGTGACCCGTGGGCGTTACTAGTGTTTGGGATTAGTGGGCAGGGCTACTGAGAGCAGATTATTGGATAGTATTAGTGGGTGTAAATAGTAGGCTTGACTAGTACATTACTGGGCATGGTGAGTGGATGTGGTAAGTGGCCATGGTTAGTGGGCGTGGTTAATGGGCGTGGTTAGCGGGCGTTTATAGTAGGCGTATCTGTTTTCAATTGCGGTACAACTGGAAGGCGTTCAAGTAAACGATAGGCGTGGCTCAAGGGAATACTCAAGTGATTACTTTTTCGAATACCATTGTAAGAGAGTTTAAACATCTTTTGAAAATATTTGAGGTACAGAGTTGACAAAAGTACGCTTTCTACGTCGATGATTTGAAAATAGCGTGTTTTTTTCTGTTCTCTACTTCTATATTTTTGTAGCTTATACTCGTTCATAAATTTGGGAAATATTGATATGATCGATGAATGGTGAATGTATCTAAGGCTATGTATGAAATTTTGAACGTGATAGGGGTGGCCCAGGAACTAAGCGAAGGACCACTCTGTCAGCCAAATCCTCGAGTAGGTTTCGTCATCAAAGCGGCCTGAAGCTTCGAACGTGCCAGTAATGGTTCAAATTCACTGGAGTGCCTACCTCACCCTAAGCTCTTCGTTCAGTACTCCATCCCTTGTCTAACTTTTGGGGCTTTCGTTGCATAAGGTAAAGCTCAATACGAGTTTTGATTACGCTGTGCAAAGTCTAATTTGACGATAATGGAATTTTCTGTGTGTGATATTCTGATTGGATTAATCTCTGAGAATGAAACGCTTTTCAAAGATTATCTATCTTTGAGGAGCTGGAATCGAGTTAGTTGATTATCTGAATTATTTTTAATTCGATAGAAGGAGGAAAATTCAATACGAAAGAATAAAAAAAAAATTGCTTTGCTGAGTTCTCTAAGTTCAGTTGAACGTGACATTAATTCAGTGGATTTATTACATGTAGTTCATTATCATTTAAAATAATAAACAAGAATGCAATATGATTGACTGGAATTGATAAGAATTGACTAGAATATAAAAGAATTTATTCGACTTTTTACATTTCAATAGAACTTGCCACGATTCAGACAATATTGTTGAAATTTACTAGAATTCAAAATAACTCAATAGAATAAATTGAAGTTTCCTAGAATTAAATGAGATTGACTGGAATTGAACCTAATTCGTTTAAGTTTCTTAAAATTTACTAGGATTAATTTAAAATCACTAGACGTTAATATAATTTGTAAGGAATTTAATAGAAACAATTATAGGGTAAGAATTTTAGACCCAAAAAAATGCCTTGAACAAAATAGTCAAATTTTTTTACCCAATAACTGATTTTTGAACTAAGAAAATTAATATTCTACCAAAAGACGAATTCTCCACAAAGTACATTAATTTTCAACCCGACAAGTTGATGTTTCGACAAAAAAGTTCATGTTCAGCCAATACAGATAACTTTTTCACTATGAAAGATGAATTTTCAATAAAAAAGATACATTTTTTGAGAAAACAGTCGAATCTTAGACAAAAAATGACTTTAACAAAATAAATGAATTTTTCACAAAATAACTGATTTTTGAACGAAGAAAATCAATTTTCTACCAAAAGACGAATTTTTCACAAAATACATCAATTTTTAACCAAATTGTTGAATTTTCACCTAAAAATATTTTCTAACAAAAAATGAATAAGTTAAATTTTCAGTTAAAGAAAGTATTTTAAGTTCAAAAAAGTACTTTTCAACAACAACAAAAACAACGAATTATAAAACATTTGAATCTAACGACAACCGACGAATTCTTAACAAAATAGTCGAATTCCCAACCAAACATATGTATTTTCAACAAAGGTGATTAAATGTCTACACAAGTAGAAGAATTTTTAACGAAGTATTTAAGTTTGCTAGCTAGAAAATCGAATGTTTTAGAAAAAATTTGACTCTTAAACCGGAAGAGAAGAATTTTCAGAAAGGAAGTTAATTTTCAATCAAGAAAGTTGAATTTTTAACAAAATAGTTGAATTTACAGTTAAAAAAGATAAACATTCAACCTTCGTGTTTTGCGTAATTTGTTTCATAAAATTTGCTCTAATTGACTGTAGCATCACAGCTTTATTAAAAATTTTGGAAAACAGAATATTTTTAAAATTTACGTTATCGTGTGAGATTAGTGACTCCAATTGGTTGAGTGAACTGTTTCGGTCGATAACTGATGATTAGTTGCATTAATTTTAATTTTTTGAAGATGTACACGTTCTAGTGTGGCGTCGTGTATCTTAAACCTGTATCAGTGAATTAAAATTTCAATTTGTTTGTGAATTCCTATAAGAATCTTATCGTAAACAAAGTGAGTCACCGGTGTCACGATACCTATCCTGATAATATTTACTTTACTCTAGATTTTGATGGTTTTGAACTAACAAAATCCCTGACAGAATGTGTAAACAGTGCAATTCAAAAATAACAGAGGATGCTTCCTCATGTACTTGTGGAGTTTTTTATCACCCTGGTAGTGCAAAGCTAGCTGCTACTACTAGTACCGAGAAAATGAAATGCTGTCAATTTAAGCCAAAAAGGTCCCCCACACCCAGTCCGACCCCTGCTATTACATCTGACGAACTATTCAAGATCCTGCAGGAACAATACCTGAAGTCGAAAAAAGATTTCGAGGAATTTATATCGTCTCAAATTAAAATAGTTTTATCGAAAACCGATGATTATTCTGGAAAATTGAACGCTGCCTTTGAAAGAATTGACTCTCTGGAAGTGAAGGTACAGGAGATTCAGGAGGCTGGTAACCCGCATCATTCTCTGGACCACGACTTGGAGAACTCTATTCCATCTCGTTGCTTAACTGAGATGTCTGAAGGAATGGTAAGAGTGTTATATTGTTCAGTATGGGTGCAACGAAGATGACAGTTCCGGTAAAGTAACTCTCATCCGCCTCGACCAATCATTACCTCCTTTCTCAAACACATGGATGTGAGAATGATTCTTTAGGAATACTGTAAAATTTTGTATGTTCTTAGGAATTGCAATAGGAGCATTTTGTGGTGGTTTTCCAAATTTGATCGTTGGATTCTTGTTTTCTTTTCAGGAATTCTATACATTAACTTTAGTATTGGACGTTAAATAGGATTTTGAATTTGATTTTAATCTAATTTAAAATTCTTAAATTTTATTTTTATCACTTACCTAATTATGTTGTAAGATCCTCATTTTTGCTCGATTAAATATATATATATATATATATATATATATATATATATATATA